>MU223317.1:465950-486396 GCA_018584345.1 Thuja plicata | reverse complement strand
TATATATATATAATGTAGAATGTGTTGATTTAGGAATGCTATTACATGATTACCAATTTCCTATCATATGCATTAAATTTCAGGTTTGAATGAGTAGTTATGCAGCAGTAATTGAACTGGAGGATAATTGAACTTATTTGCCTTATAGCTTTGCCAGGGCTAACACTGTTAAGTTGATTCTACCATGCTACCTTACTTGTGGACAAATAAAGCACAAGCATTGGAACCCACAGAATAATCTCCAGTTTGGTTTGGAAATTTTTGTTAATGTTATCCATTAAACCTTCATTGATTTTCTTAATTGTAACCAAAGTTTGACTAGAAACGGGTTGCGATCTGATTCTTAAATAAGGTTGGGTTACGGCTCACTCAAATTGGATCTCTAATATCGGCAGCTAGATTTATTTTTCCTTTGAGAAGGCTAGAATCTATAGGTCATTGGGATTTCTTGATCATGATGGATGTGTATATCAGTTTCTCAAGGAATTGTCTACATCGAAGATTTATCTCAGCCATTTTATATTTTGTGTGTGAGCATTTGATCGATGATCAAGATCTATATAGTAATTTTTCTTTGTTTTATGGGTGGTTAGGTTTTCTGTAGTGTTTGTAAGGTTAAGATTCCCCTTTTGTTGGTGTTTAAATAAAACTTTGATCTTTGGACCTTGGTTTCTGCTATCATCTCTCTCTTTTTTTGTATTTTTCAGTGCTTGATTTACAGATTGTGATTATTGCCAGCTATGTCATAGCTTGCTAAGATGTTTGTGACTACCTTAATTGCAATGCTAAAAGGGTTATTCATTTCTAACCTCTAGTCTAGATCATAGGAATTGTATTATATTATAATAATATTTACTACATCGTTAAAAGTTGTTTATGTGTTCATTTTAATTGTTGGTGCTAGTGCAGGTTTTATTGCCTCATTTGATAGTTTCTATTTCTTGGAAAACTTGCTGGTATTATTGGATTGATGCATCTTATTAATTATGAATTGCTTTAGTGGGAATTCTCACATCCCCTATTTTCCCTAGTGAATTAAGGAGTCCAATTCATGTTGACCTTGTGTTTGTTTTGGACAATATCTGACATTAACCAAAATCAGAAACACTTAGAAATTGTCAAGAACATGTTATGTAATTTTGAACAGTCAAGTGCTAACATTTTGAGTGGTGAAAATCATGTATTACAAATTTTATTTAAGAATCAGCTACTTGGAAGTTAGTTCTTTACTCTACTATTTACTATTGTGTTTGTTCTTTTATTAATATGAAATTATTCTATTTAATTAGTGTAGGGTTAATGATGTAATGGAATCTACAGAGATGGCCATTGTGCAGTAAGAATTTACTAATTTATTTTAGTGTATTGATTTTTTTCTTTTGTTCAATCATTTATTTCATATTAGACACCTTTTTGCTTGCATTGAACAACTTGTAATTATTATTCAGATGTTTACCCTGCAAGAGTCAGAACTGATTGCGTAATGTGAGGTTAGAATTAAAGTTGAGAAAAATTTGTTGCAAAAGTACACTTGTGTATTCTATTAACTACTTGAGTTTTGTAATACAATGTAGGAATGGTTCCTATGTGTGTGTACATGGGAATTTGAGGAGCTTCCAGAATAAGAAGCATTTGAATGCTTTCTTTGTGAGGTGTGTATTGAAAACTCATAAATTGAATTCCTAAATGTGTTTGGTTGATTCCATTGGTTGTATGATTTTGCACTATGATGACATTTTTTGAAGTGAATTTTGTTTCATTTATTTATTTTATTATATATGTTTAATGATGAATTTAAGCTCTCAAATAGTATTATGGATTTTTCATTATAGAAAAGAAAATGTTTCCATTGGAGGTAGCCAAATATTAAGTTAGCATTGAAGAAGTTCTAAATGATTCTTTAAAATTACACTCCAATCTCTGCATGGTGGGCATTATGTACAAATTGTTAGATGGATTGTTTTTGCAAAATCAAATTGGCAAATTATAATATAGGGAATGCTCCTCCATTTTGGCTTTATCTTTCTACTAGTAGTGCAAAATGTTGTAGCCAAAAACTCTTAGTATAATATTTAGATAATACTCTTGGAGGAATTTAATATAAAATATGTAAATTTGAAAATATACATGAGTGCAAGGGGGAATCTAGCAGTGGTTTTCAGACATATTAATTTGCCTCCTACTAGTTTTACATGATGTGATCCATGCTGACAAACAACATTCTCTACTATATATAAGGACAACCTTGGATTTTGTTTAATTGTTGTCACAGCTCATGAATCAGACATCATTAATTTTGAAGCTCTTCCTCGATGTGTAAAATGTACAACTCATTTGCTAGCATACTGGAAGGAAAGAAGGAAAAATTGACTATGAGGATGGTTAGAAAAACTCAAGAACAAAAGTAGGAAGGAAAATTGCATAATGGAAAAAGAGTTTGCAAACTTACAAAGTATTGATTCATTTATAATTTATATAAATTCCAATATGGAACACTATTTGGAGTGGAAATAATAGGGAAATCTGGAACTTTTAGGTTAACTATAGATTAGAATTAGACATCTTTCTTGCATATTGGTATATAATTAAGAAAACTGGTATATTCTTTTTCTTAATAGTAGTCCCCTAAAAAATTGCCTAGAAGTAATCTCATACTGGAAACATGTACAATAGTCCCTTTTCATCTTCATCTCTGAAACTCAACAGAACATATATTTTATGTAATATATACTTGTTGTTTCTATGAGAAATTATAGGTCAACTATGAAGTTGCAAACATATTATGTGCACAACAATTGTAATAATGCTACCTGTACTACCTACCTAATTTGTGAACTATTTAATACAAAAATAGAGTAGGCAATTGAAAATTCTATTGTTTGGTTTAAGATTATTCTGGTTTAATGCAGAGGTTTTTGCAGGTTCATAATATTGTGGCACCTCTTCAATATCCATCTGTGGGAAAGTTTTTGCTTCAATTTATACCCTAGGTCAATATAGTTACCACGAGTACAAACTTTTTCCCTTTTTGAATAGGAAATTTTTAGGGATTGAAATTGATTTGATTTGGTGGAGAATTTAAAGATAACTGAATTGGATATGTCTCTATTTTTCTATCTCAGGTAGGAAATTTGGTACTTTCAAGGAATAGTGTTAATTTGGTATGTTAATCATAGTGTTCTTACAAATTTGATTGTGTGAGTTTCTTTAGAATAAATGTTTTGGATCTGGTCATATGATAGTCATGCCTTGCTTATGGAACATGAATGCCCTTTGTGAACTTTCATTTCTCATGTGTTCTTCATGAATGTCGTTTAGTGTTTGGAAACAACAGCTTCATTAGCTTTCATAGCTCCATGACAATGCTTAGTCTCTTAATGCTTCTTAAATTGTTTTGGTCATTGCCTTGAGTGATTTTTACATTGTAACAACACTATTAATTCTTTTTTCCAAATAGTTAAGGAAAATAACAAGTTAATCTCTTCTTTCCAGTTGTCCATTAACGTGTTTTGAAAGTCTTTTGTTTGAGTTGTTCAATGTGCAAAATCAAAAGACAACAATTAGTCCAAGGGTCCTATATTTTCTCATAATATCCAACCATTTATGTAATTGCATTATGCTATATTTTTGTTTCTATGAAATGAACTCCTGAATGTGATTTTGGTTTACAAAACTTTAAATTCTAAAAGAAAATACTCAATATCAATGGTTTTCTTATATATGCTTTATGTGTGTCTAACTTGTTTTACATTGATGGGATGTCAAATTATTACGTGATGAGATTACTAAGGGTATTTCTAAACACAATGGTTTTCCTTGCAATCCAGATGACCTTTTTTTGACTGATGGAGCAAGTCCTGGGGTAAATTAGACTATAGCACTTGTTGAAGAATTTGCTAGCTCGAATTCTTATATTTTATTTATAATAGTCCCCACAAGTTGCCTGTTGTTTGGGAAGGTATGCATGCTTACTATTGTGTTGTATATGATGCACACTGGTTTATATGATGATGTTGTTACTCATAAGGTCAGAAAAGGATGGAATTCTTTGTCCAATTCCACAGTATCCACTGTACTCAGCATCTCTTGCCCTTCATGGTGGGAAACTGGTATGTATGTATACAGTTGGTTTATTTTAACTTTATAATCTAAGAATTGGCATTCTTCACCTTTTTTGGAAATTTTCCCCACAGGGATGCCTTCTGCATGTTTGGTTCTCAATGGCTCTAAGAATGTTTACTAACTAATCATTTTCTATATTTGTAGGTTCCATACTACCTAAATGAGGCAACAGGATGGGGATTGGAAATATCTGAAGTCAAATAACAGCTGAAAGCACCTCGCTTAAATGGAATTGATGTTCGGGATATTGTTGTTATAAATCCTAGAAATCCCATGGGTCAGGTGAGGCAAATGTAATTCAAAGCAATAAATATGGTATCACAACTTTCTGAGATCCATATTGGACCAGTAATATTCTGGAATTTTTAGAGGCCTGAATGCACTTTAAGCCTTCTATGATCTATCGTACAATAATGAAAAGTTATAACTTGATTACATGTCTTCTAAACAAATTGAGCATGGTTAACTGGAAAGCTGGATTTGTAATCATTCTCGAAGTTTTAGTCTTTGTAACACTCTTAATATAACACTTGAGATTTCATGAAGGTTCTATCAGAGGAAAATCGATAAGAGATAGTGCGGTTTTGCAAGAGTGAAGGCTTGGTTCTTCTTGTTGATGCGGTAGCTCTTTTAATCACATATGACTATCCGTTTATAATTTTCTTTCTTTGGTTATCTATAATTTATTGTAAAAATTAAATTCTCTATCATATTTTGAATTGATAGTGACTCACTAGAATATGAGGACATGAAATCAATTCTTGAGTTATTCATGATGGAATAGTTTCCACTAAATCAGAGTCAGGAAAAAAAACTTTTATCTAACTCTGAAAATTTAAATTGAGTTAGTATTTGGGAAACACAAGTTTACCAGGCTAGTGTTTATACGGATAACAAAGAATTTCACTCTTTCAAAAAGATTGCAAGGAGTATAGGCTAAAACAAAAACAACATTTGTCTTATATCTTACAAGTCAGTATCCAAAGGTACTTAATTACACTTCCAATACACCTTTATGGTGTCACTGTACTCAAAACATCAGACTGTACAATCACGCAGCACAAAGAATCACTCTTTTTACCTTAATTGCTAACCTTGCAATAGTGTTCCTTTCTCCAATATGGGAACGATCAAAGAATCAGTATGGTCACTAAGGTCTTTGGGGTTGAAGCAAGAAGATGAGTCCACTTGACTACGAACTTTCATACTTAGCCAAAGTCACGAAATCACAGTCAACAAAATGGGTTCCTGCTTAGAATGAATGGGGTATCGTTTAACTTCGGGGTCCCGAGCCTAAAATTTTAGAAACGGGGTCTTGTTTCAAAATGGGATCTCGTTTCAAAAAACAAAACAGGATCTCGTTTCAAAACAGGGTCTCGTTTTGAAAAAAATGGGACTCCGTTTCAAAATGGGATCCCATTTTGAAAAAATATAATTTTTTAAACAAAACGTTCCATCGAATCATTTATACGTTATGAATTTCATAAAAGGTAAACGGGGTAACATTTACTAAACCAGATCCCGTTTCTAAAAAAATTTATATTTCAAGCCCGCTTTTACTGTTGGATTTTGGTTTGGAAAGAGGCTTGGGTATCCGAACCATAGCCTTGGACCTAGTTTAACCTGCAACTTGAAGCCTCTGCTAGTGTCCATTCAAAATAAGGACTTTAGACATATATCTGAAGATTTTTTCAGAGGAATATTTTGACAAAATTAAAACCCATTATAGATCAGACTGTGCAGACTCGAAATATGTAATTTGTTTTTAAATTTGATTAAAATTTCTATTTTTCATTGAATTTCTACTGAAATAGGTCCACAAACTAGAGATAATAGGATATTTTGTTATTTTATTAACTTTTTATTTGAAATTTTCTTGCAAAAAAAATTATATAACATCAAACTAGAGACAATTCTACACACTTTTAAAAAAAATAAAAAATTATATGTTTTGGTCCAATTATGCTTGTCGTACACGAGAGATTTTAAAAACAATAATTATGCCAAATAAAAAATTAATAAAAAAATATACTCAACAAAAATATACAAAAAAATATTGTCATTAATCCTAGCTGTGTTATATACCATATCCCAAAAGGATTGAGAGAAATAGTTTCATTTAGGTCAAATTTTTCTTGCTGTACACGGACATAGTATGGTCCTAAAACAGTGACTTTTAAAATTTGGGTTTTATTAATTCCTATTGTAAATAAAATTTTATCATCTGGGTATTAAAATAAATTATAGATTTGGAAAGTAGACTTTGGAGTACTACAACTTCTATTACTAAATTGTTTCAAGATTCAATCTCTAAGTGCTTTAAATATTCATCTCAAACAGGATGCATTTGAAAAACCAGGAAAAATAGTACCACTTTTTGGCTAAAAAGTGGACTCAACTTCTTGCTGGCACCCTTTGGATACCTCCACTACAAGCTGGCCTATCCTTAAAGTTCATCTTTTGCAAGGATTGCATTTACACACAAAACACAATGTCTCTACCTTACTTATGTCTGCAGCAACATCAAATGTTTCTTTTAATGCCAATAACGAACAAGGAACCAAGACTCCTACTAGTTTCAAGACCTAACACCACAAACTTTGCCTCATAACAGTCTTTGACATATTTTGTTTTGAATGATTTTCATAACCATTTACTATCATAAGCCTTGAACTTTAGATGGAAAAACGTAAAATCGGGTTTAATTGAAAGTACTAGTATATATGGTATGATTATTCTTTAAAGGGTACTAGCTCAATGGAAGAGTACCTACTTTACAAGTAGGAGGATTGTAGTTCAACTCCATCATGCCCTAATATGACTAAATATATGACTAAATAAATGATTAAATAAATGACTAAATATATGACTAAATAAATGACTAATTCAATGACCAAATCAATGACCAAATAAATGATTAAATCAATGACCATATAAATAACCAAATAAACGACTAAATAAATGACCAAATAAATGACTAAAATAGTTTAGTTATAAATTTGGTCGCGAGATAAATGACCGAAAATAAACTACCACTAATTACGTGACCAAATTTGGTCATTTATCTAAAAAAAATTGGTAGTTTATTTGGTCATATATTGTTGTTTTTGTACTAGTGAATCTTCTAACAAAATCATTGAAAGTGCAAATGTTAAACTAGATGAATTTTCTCAGAAAAATGATGAGGAAAGAAGAAAGGAATCAGAATATTACAACATATTTTTCTACATAGAAGAACCTGACACCTTGCCCAAGTGATAGGACAATGCAACCGAGCAACAAGCTGAACACAACAAGAATCAAGAAAATGCTCACAATGTTGAACCGAGTGATAATGAAGACCACAATGATGATCAAAATGAAGAATAAAGATCTGAACATGTACTTGCTAAATATGTCAGAAGACACCATCCACAAGACCAAATTATTGGAGACAAAAGAGCTGGAATGAGAACAGGAAGTAAGTCACTTAACAATAGATGTTTGAATTGTGATTTTGAGCCTAAATATGTTAATGCTGCACTTGAGAATCAAGAATGGGTTAGTGCAATGAATGAAGAGATTGAACAGATTGAGAAAAATAAAACATGGACATTAGTACCTAGATCGAGTGACAAAAATGTCACTGGTACCAAATGGATATTCAGAAGCAAACTCAATGAGAATGGAGAAGTCACAAGAAACAAAGAAAGACTGTATGCAAAGGGTGTGCATAAGAAGAAGGTATTGACTATAGAGAAACCTTTGCACCCATTGCTAGACTAGAAGGAGTAAGAATTCTACTTGCTTATGTTGCTTTTAAAGGATTCAAAGTATACCAAATGGATGTTAAATCTGCATTTCTGAATGGAGTACTAGAAGAGGAGGTATACATTGAAAAACCTGAAGGGTTTGTTGATCCTAACAAGAGGAACATGGTTTGTAAACTACACAAAGCCTTTTATGGATTGAAACAAGCACCAAGAGAATGGTATGAAAGACTTCACTCTTATCTCATTAGTATTGGATTTGTTAGAACAAGTGACAATAGTAATCTATATCTAAAAGGAGATACTGATGATAAGATTTTGATTGCTGAGATATTTGTTGATGATATCATATTTGGAGGTAATGATATGTTATGCAAGTCATTTGCTGAAGAAATGAGAAAAGAATTTGAAATGTCAATATTTGGAGAGATCAATTTTTTTCTTGGCCTACGGATTCTACAACAGGATGAAGGCATCTACATCACACAATCCAAATACATCAAAGAAGCTCTGAAGATATTCAAGATAGAGGACTCCAAACTAGTTGGAACACCTATGACAACTGGATGAAAATTGACAAAGGAAGACAAGACAACTGAGGTAAATCAAACCTTATACAAATATATGATTGGAAAACTAATGTATGTTGTACACACTAGACCTGATATAGCACATGCAGTTGGTATAGTTGCAAGATTCTCTACTAATCCTAAGGAATCACACATGAATTTTGTCAAAAGAATTTTTAGATATCTAAAGAATATTGAAAACTATAGTTTGTGGTACAATAAAGAAGGCAACTTTGAGGTACAAGTTTATACTAATGTTGATTGGGTTGGAAACATTGATGATAGAAAGAGCACAATAGGAGGATCATTTTTTATGGGTGACAGACTCATCACATGGATAAGTAAAAATAAAGGCTTCATATCACAATCAACTGCAGAAGCAGAATATGTGGTTGCTATTGCAAATTGCTCTAACATTGCAGGGATCAAGCAATTGCTGAAAGGTATGAATGAAAAAATTCTTGACCCAGTAATTATCTATTGTGATAATGCTAGTACTATAAACATCTCAAAGAACCCTGTGATGCATAATAAGACAAAGCACATAGCTATTAAGTATCATTACTTGAGGGAACAAGTACAAGAGAAAGAGGTGATACTAGAATATGTACTTGATCCAAAGAACAATTAGCAGACATATTCAAAAAATCATTGCCAAAAGATACATATGAGTACCTGAGGAATAGACTAGTGGTTCGTCCCTTGTCTACTGGTTACTAAGATGACTAGGAGGGTGCATAAGCCTACACATTATCAGAAGATCAATCATGTTGATGCAAGATGGATATGGACTGCAATGACATATCAGTCCACTAAAGGGACAAAAAGCTTCAAAGGAAGAAAAGGATTGTTGGCTACTCAAAGCTGAATTTTTTTTTGACATTGTTGTCAAAGGGAGAGAAGTATTCAATGAAATATACATCAGGAAGAAGAACATCCAAAGGGAGAGAGATATTCAATGAATTAACATCCATCAAATAGAGAGAATTGGAGAAGAGATTCTACAAGAAAGGGAGAAACAGAATCAGAAAATAGAACTGTTACACCTATCCATTGAAGGGAATGAAGAAAGGGAGAGTACACAGTAGAATCAAATCTAAGATATAAGAGCTTACCAAGACTCGGATATTTGAATTGGTTATAGAAAATTAAGTTTGGTATGTCGTGACATATGTTATACTACATATTTCATAGTATGTTTCCATCAATACCAAAGGGAGAGATTGATGAACTATAACTGATTGAATGTTTGAAGATGATAAGTTGGTGATCACTGAGCTGCAAAAGTGAATGCAAGACATTAAATTAGTTAATGTATTATATTTTCATTGATGTCAACTTGATATAATCTGATTGTTCATACACATATTGTTATAAACTTGAAGAGACTGATGAGACAAAGTTTATGTGGTCGGTAAAACATAAAAGTTATGTATATACCAAGTGACAGTAAACACCAACGGACAATGCACACCGACAAATAGTGAACACCAAGAAGTTCACACTGTATACTGAGAAACACAGTAAGCGAGAAAGTGGTTACCGAGCAAGATCTATTTACCCAACACAATTGGAGTCAATGACTGAGCTAACTAGAGTTGATGACTGATCAGAATTGAAGTTTAAGAATGACAAAACACTTAACTTTCAAGAGCTATATTTAGAGATTGATTGATTGATTTCTTTAATCTTAACGATCATTTAAACTAAAGCATGGAAGAGATTTAAAGTGTAGTTGTCAAAGAGAGATCTACGGAATAAAACTAAAGAAAAGCTTTACGGGATAAAGCAAGCATGGGAAGCTTTACAGATCAAGAAGTGATCTATGAAAAAAATAAGGATATTGAGCGGCTAATCATCTCTGTATAAAGAGACAAGTAATTCATTGGAAAAAGAGGAATGTTGAATATATTTCTGGTGAATATAGAAGTCTTCATGCAGATCTAATCATACAGGCTGAAGAATAGAGCCAAGGAATTCTGCACACACCGAGCAACAGAGGACAGAGTATTCATTGAGCAGAATAGAACAAAGGAAGAGAGCAAAGGAACTGAAGAGCATATTGATCAGAGAGGTATTATTGGACTAACAATAAATCTGGAAATTTGCAAATTAAATTTGTAAATTATTGAACAGATCATTTACTGTATCGGTTTAACCATTAATCCAAAAAACCTCTTAACCGAGTGTGATTTAACAGTTCTTAATGTATTGAGATATTCAAAAGTATCAAAAGGTTTTCTTGTTGACAGCATAGTGAGTGCTAGGTCAAAAGATCTAAACTGTTGGTTTTAAATCCTCTAACAAGGTCTCACTTAACAGTGTGTTTGTAACCTTTAACAGGGTTGGCTCTTCACCGAGCTCACTTCAGAAGAGTGAAAATTTTGAGTTACCGGTCCCAAGTGATTTTTCCCTTAACAGGGTTTCCATGTTAAAATCTATGTGTCAAATGTGTATTTCTTTCATTGCCTTGATATTTTTCTTTACACATTAGTGATACTAGATTGGTTAATTAACACTAAGTTTATTTGCTGCTACTCGGTAAAAAGATAAAAAAAGATAAATAGTATATATTACCGAGCAATTTATATTTGTTAAAGTTATTTAAGTCATACATCTTGATGGACTGAAAGATAACTAGAGGATATTATAGTTGATTTATAATTTTTGGTTGGATTTTGGAATTATTTTAAGGCCACAGATTCACCCCCCCCCCCCCCCCCCCCCCCCCCCCCCCGCCTCCCCTCTCTCAGTTATTCTAACAGTATTCATGCTCCCCCAAGAGTAAAAAATTTATGTGGTTCACGCTCCAAAATAAAGTCTTGACTTGAGATGTGGTACAAAAAAAAGTGGGCTACCCTTTGTGTTTAATGGAGTTGGAATCCATCGATCATATTTTAGCCACTTGCCCTTACACTATCAAAGTTTGGTCTATTATGGTAAGATTGAGTGGTCATCAGAATGTATGGGACGGAGATACATTGTTGCTTTGATTCGAGAATTAGTGTCATAATGGGGAACTAAGCAACTTTAGGACTTTGCCTCTTCTTATTGCTTGGTGTATTTGGTTGACCAGAAATGCTACAATTTTCCAAAATAATTTGTCACTTCTTTCCAATGCTCATCTCAAACTTTATCTATTTTCGCCTATTTTTAGAATACACCAATGGTGAAAATGTGGAGTCCTGTGACTCTCATTTTGATTGTTAAGTTTTATCCGTGGGGTTCTTTTATGACACTTGTCAAGGTAATCTTAGTTTTTGTGGGGTAGGAGTATCTTATTTTATAATCCTAAATATGACATCTCCTGTAGTGCTGGTTTGGATAGTGGCACAAATAACTTTACAATTATTTATATGGCCTTGAAACTTATGTAGACATGGGCAAAAATCTAGAAAAAAATTCAAGTCTTTGAAGATTTTGAAGTCATCAAATGGTTAAATGGGGTCTACTAGGTGAAAATTTTGATTCTCTCACCTATTAAAGATATGATTGATAGGTTGTGCTTTTC
The DNA here is from genome assembly GCA_018584345.1 of Thuja plicata. NCBI lineage: Eukaryota > Viridiplantae > Streptophyta > Pinopsida > Cupressales > Cupressaceae > Thuja > Thuja plicata. The sequence goes on along the minus strand of MU223317.1, from coordinate 474,445 downwards.
TTTTACCTATATATCATTTGTTCATGTTTACAGAGAGCAAAATGTTGTGGTAATACCCTTTCAAAGGAAGGTGTACATTTGGCTATGGATAGATGGGAATTAAGGAACACATGGAGGATTCACATATGAGAGCAAACACACTCTCTGTGTTAAATCATTCATGATCCACTTTGCTCCCTCTTCTTTATATGTTTTCTCTGTGTTGGGTGTTCTTGTCCCTTCTTGGTTGGTTTCTCTTCTCATGTTTGGGTTTGTTGACCTTTCTTGGCCTTTGGTTTTGTTTCTTCCTAGCTGTTTGTTGTTCTCTACTTTCTTTGTGAACGTGTCGCTGCTTTCCTTGGTAGCTTCTTGCTTTCGATTTTTCTTCTGTTTCTTATTATTTTTCCCTCCTACAAAACTTCTTTAACTTTTACAAAATATAAACTCTTTTTTTCAAACATAATATTGTAAATTTTTTTTAAAAAAATAAACAAATATATACACATATTATACACAAATTCTAATTTAAATCTTTTCAATAACAACGCCCAAATAATGAATTTACGGACAATACCAACCGACCCTCTTCCTCTGATCTGACAATTGGTATATATAGCTCTTATAAATCGAGAGTTATATTCGTGACAAAATATGTTTTCTTTTCATTGAAAAAAAAACAAAAAGAATCTTCATTCAATTTTGTCAGGGCATACGAATGATATGTGATTATGTTGTTTGAGCAGACTTATGTAACGCGAATATTATTATTGACGTTCAGAAACTGTCTGCATTTATATAGCAGAGTCACATGCAATGAAAGAGGAAAATGGAGATATAACAGTACATGCATGTTGCATGTGAAACTCTTTTATTGCCCAAAAGTGGCCCAAACACTGAAAGTCCAAATGCTCTGCCACCTTATAATTATTTGCAGCACATAATCTTGAAGACAAACCTGCAGTAACAAAAGGAATGGGAAGCTCATTTACAGATAATTAATATAAATTTGATGAAGATAGTTTGTGAATTCAGTTGTGTTAATTTTTTTATAATGTTTCTAATTATATTCTATGATTTATTATATATTTTCGGATAATTAGTATAAATGTATTAGTTTTATGTTTAAGAATTGAAATATATTTTCACAAAAGAAATTACTATTAGCTTTTCTAATATATATTAAAAAATAGAACGTGAAGATGACAATTTGATACTCTTGGACGTTCAAAATTTCAAATAAACAATTAATTTATTTTGAAAAAAAAAATTTACAAAACACTTTAATCTGTTAATAAATTAAAATGTATAAATATTGTTATTATGATTGGAGTCTAATTTTAATTTATTTGAATACTAGTTAAAGTTAAGCTTGAAATAAGTGTATTGTGGCTAATATTTATTTTAGTTTGTTATTATAACCGACTTTATTCCTAAGTGTTTTTTGATCAAACAATTACATTTATAGTGATTTAGAAATATTGTACATAGTTTATTTCTAATTTTATTAATAGTTTTTAATTAACATTAGGTTTATTCATATGTAACTTGTATTGATTTCATATTGCTTAGTTGAAGTGATGTATGTATGTATGTAAGAAATTAGGATTATGTTTCTTATATTTCAACAAATCGTTATAAACATATTGAAATTTAAATATATCAATATGTTATTTTTTATGACAATTCACCTATCTATATTTGATTGAATTGGTCTAGATTAACCTTTCAAAAAAATTCTTATAATTATGTTTAGATCATAGTTACTAAGCTTGATGAAAAGGAAATTTGTTTACTAATTACTTTGGAGCTTTACTTCTTTTTATTTTGATGCCTACACTATAAGAAAACAAAATCTTAGATAATATGTTAAATAACTAACAAGTCACATTATTTTGATGAAAAAATTCAAATGGAAAAAAGAATCAATAGAGATTATATTTAGTGTTTTTTGATAGATAATTAATTACATTTTTTCATATCTCCAATCAAGTCAGGAATCAAGTTTCATAAGTATCACCTTCATTACTTTACTTAATTATTTTGTAGGGAGTGGAAAAATTGGTCACAATCTTTCATTATTTCACTCTTGCTTCATTTGACTAAGAAAATTAGTCACAATCCTTTATTATTTCACTCCAACTAAAATTTAACTTGATTGAACAAAGAAATTAATTATAATATTTCATTGATAAGTAGGAGATATTTCATTGATGAGTTTTTGAGTCAACTCATTAACCCATATTTCATGAGTAGTGATTCACAATTGAATTCTAATAGCAATATCACATAATATTTCATTTTTTCACTCTAACAAAAAAATTCAAATATACAAAACATCGCATCATTTCACCTTTATATTTTACTTTTTTTATTTTTATTTTTTTTGTTAAATCCCTCGTAAACCTACCTTTCCTCCTAATTTTAACTATTTTCTTTATCGAGCTACTTCCTAAGTTTTTTTTATTTTTAAAAAAGGCTATTCTTCTCTTGCGAGACTAACCAAATTATTATTTAGCCTAAATTTGGTGGTCGAGCACAATGTTCTTTCTTTTAAAGTTCTCTGAAGCGCAAATATAATATTTTGACTGTAAAGCTTCTGTTATTTTTGAAGTAAAAATAGTTGAGCACAGCCCGACGGCCATCGAATTTAGTCGTCCATTATAGCTTTTCAAACTTCCATAACAAAATATTGAAAAGTTATGGCACCTTCGGCAGTCCAAGTATAAAAGTGGTTTAAAAATATTTAAATGTTCCACCACCTTCGGCAGCTCAAGAATAAAAGGGAAAACCTTAAAACTCTGCAAAAGTTCCTTTGAAACTCATGCTTAAATTTTTCAAAATAGAAATGAGAGTGATTTGTCACTTTTATTTCTTTCAATTAATAATAATAATAATAATAAAAGATGAGAGTGATTTGTCACTTTTATTTCTTTTAATTAATAATGATAATAAAAGATTTAATTAAAATTAAATTAGGCAATATGTATTTTATTATAAAGCAACCTAATAAAGAGGTTGACCCTTACACTACCACAGTTTCAAGGAGTCAAAGAGAACAATAGCACTGAAACATGGGTGCTGGCAAATACATGTCATCAACCGCTTATCAATGGCACATGAACAAAACAGAAAATAGGTGTTGTCATAAACAAAAAACAAAAAGAAAAGAGAACACTAGCACAAAGGCTAGGAGCCCTCCTCAAGAGTAGGAGGGTCTCCCACCGCATGCGGAGAAGAAGTGCAAGTTTGAAGAACTTATTTTTTTGGACAACGATTTTTTCATTAGGATCCCAACCACAAGGGGGAGCAAATAACGAAACTCCATTTGGACATCTGTTAGCACAATGGCTGGAGTGTTGGCGATTTTGTCATTATGATCCCCACCACAAGGGGGAGCAATTAATGAAACTCCGTTTGGACAGATGTTAGCACAATGGTTGGAGTGTTGAGAATGATCCTCTATGTTGATATATGTTGATTGTGCACAGGCCAAATTGCTATATTCTTATTCTTAAAGATATTCAATGAATTTTTTAATTATTCATCAATTTATTTCTATTAGTATTTTAAAACACAATATATTTCTATACAAGTATTCTAGAAACATTTGTATGATTGAAAATTGTTATCTTTTAATTATTATTTGATTTCTAAATGTTGATCTATGAGTACTTGATTTCTTATGATAAATTGATAATTCTTAAAATATACTAATATTACTAAGAACCTAAATATTGAGGAAAAATAGCTAAAACTATCAAGCCTCAAATAAATTGTATAATAGAACCTCATGAGTCTAAACCCATAGTATGAATTGTGACCTTGACTTCCTCCTACACATGCAAATTTGTCCTCTAATAGAACACATACATAATAAATTTCAAAAGGGCTTTACTTAAACAAAGATATTGTTTTTCAACTAAATATTATTGAAATCCCAAATACTTCACATAACATTTACTCTTTAATCATACAACTAAATACATTTTTTTTCTACTTTTGATCATCTATTCTCCCTAAAAAAAATTGTTAAAATCTAGCTCTTAATTAATTAATCCAAATAAATTATAGTTTTGTATCTATGTTTGATTGAATTTACCTAAATAAAATTTTAAAAATAGCAAAGAGCTTAAATTATTTAAATTTCAATCTCTACTTTTAAGAGAAGAAAACCTTAGATAATGTGTGAAACATTTAAGAAAATTTCAATAAAGAAAATTTGAAGTTGAAAAATGAGTCAATAAAGAGTATTATGGAGTTATTTTTTTAATAGAAAAATCAATTACAATCTTTCATCATCTACAATTATATCAAGAGTTCAAGATTTATAAATATCATCTTCATTACCTCATCTATTTATTTTTAGTGGGTAGGAAATTGATCACAATCTTCTATTAACACTCTTGCTTTATTGAAAAATGAAAGCAATCTTTCATTTTCTTCACATGAACAAAAATGTCAACTTTGATAAATATCATCTTCATGTAACATCTCATCTTATTAAATTCTTTATTAGTTGTCACTTTAATAATTCTCTTGATTTTGATTATTTATTGTCATATTTTTCCTATAACGACAAAGTCCATATCGTACGTATCTAGATTCAAATCTTATTCAAATACAAAAAAAAAGATCAAAAAATACCTCTTTCCACTTCTCAAACTCTTGAATAAAATTATCTTGATTAAGCCAAATTTTAGCAGTCCACCATTACATTCTTCCTTTAGTTCTCTCAAATGCAATTATAATCTTTTGACTCTTTCCCAAAAATTCTCATTTTATGTGGTTCAGTCTTTTTTACACTTCTCAATTATCGTTTTGAAGTGAAAGTACTTCTAACACAGCCAGACCGCCCTCAAATTTGTTCCATTAAGAGTGATTTGTCAGTTTTGTTTCTTTTAATTAATAATAATAATAATAATAATAATAATAATAATAATAGATTTAATTAAAATCAAATTAGGCAATATGTTTTTTATTATAAAGCAACCTAATAAGGGGGCTGAGCCTTACACAACCATAGTCTGAAGGATTCAAAGAGAACAACAGGGTAGGTGCAAGAAGTTGGGTCCCAACTCGGTGGAAGTCTTGTGGACTTGAAAAATGCCTCTAGAAATGGGCACGAGTTTTGAAAAAAAAATGGGCACCCGATTTAGGCTCAGATGCCCGATCCAAAAATTCAAAAAATGGGTGCCCATTTTTTTCAAAACGGGTTTCCGTTTCTTTTTTTAAATTATGCCCAGAAACTCATTTTTAAATGCCTATTTATTATATTTAAGAAACAGGTATGCATTTTTAAACGTGTGCCCATTTTTTAAAAGTTAAATTTTCAATCCACCCTTTGCATTGGATTTCGGTTCAGGATAGGCTTTGTGGGACCAAGCCTATGCTTAGACCTCCAAAATAATGGCTAAGGCACTAAAATACTAGATTTCTGACTTGTCATAACTTTTTCAAGGCCTTCCCAATCAAATTTTTTGATAAAATAAAAACCCATTAGAGTTCTTACTTTCCTGATATCAAAAATATAAATTTCATAGTGATATGATCAATTTTACTATTTTTCAATATTTATTAAAAAAAAATGGTACCTAAACTTAAAATAGTAAGTTCACTAAAAATCTAATAACTTTTTTGCTTTTACATTTTTTTAAAAATAAATTCTTTGACATCAATCTACCTATAATTTTGTTGAAGATTAAAAAAAGAATTTCGAAAAAATATTAAATTTTTATCAAATTATGGTGGTCGTACACCAGAGGTTTCAAAAATATACTTTAGAGTCAATTGAAAATTAATAAAAAATATATATGCTCATCAATCTTTGGTGTCATAGGTATCTTTTCCTAAAAGGATTCAAAGAAAATTATTTATTTAGGTCAAAATATGGTGGTCGTACACGTGTGTGGTATGGTCCTAAAACATGCATTTTCAAAAAGTGGTTTTTAAACATTCCTACTTAAACCAATGTATGTCCATGTGGGTATTGAAATTAATTAAATATTTGAAAACTAGACTCCGAGCACTCCATTTTATGACAGTGAAGTGTTTTGAGATTAAATCTCTAAGTGCCTCAAATTTTTACATCAATTGAAGAAAATTTGAAAAACAAGGAAAACACTTCCACTTTTTGTCCAAAAGTGTGACTCAACTTCTTGCAACTACCCAACAACGCTAAAATATGGGTGCTGACAAATACACACCATCAACCTATCAACAACACATGAACAAAACATAAAATGGGTTTTGTCAAAAACAAAGAACAAAAAGAAAACATAACACTAGCACAAAGGCTAGGAGCCCTCTTTAAGAGTGGGAGGGTCTCTCACTCACTCAATGCCGACAAGAGTGCGAGTTTGAAGACCTTATTTTTCTACGGAGTGATTTTGTCATTAGGATCCCCACCACAAGGGGGAGTAATTAACTAAATTCCATTTGGACACCTGTTAGTACAATGGTTGGAGTGTTGAGAAAGGTGTGCAAAGTGAGTTGAAGCTTGAAGCAGAGCAGAAGCATAAGGCGAAGAATGATCCATTATGTTGATATACTTTTATTGTGCAATGGCCCAATTACTATATTCTTATTCTTAAAGATATTCAATAAATTTTTTAATTATTCATCAATTTATTTCTATTAGTGTTTTAAAACAGAATATATTTCTATAAAAGTATTCTAGGCACTTTTGTAAGATTGAAAATGGTTATCTTTTAATTATTATTTGATTTTTAAATATTGATCTATGAGTACTTGATTTCTTGTGGTAAATTGATAATTCTTAAAATATACTAATATTACTAAGAACCTAAATATTGAGGAAGAATAGATAAAACTATCTAAGCCTCAAATAAATTGTATAATAGAACATCATTAATTGTTAGGATGAGTCTAAACCCATAGTATGAATTGTGACCTTGACTTCCTCCTACACATACAAATTTGTCTTCTAATAGAACACATACATAATAAATTTCAAAAGGGCTTCACTTTTAAACAAAGATATTGTTTTTCAACTAAATATTATTGAAATTCCAAAAACTTCACATAACATTTACTCTTTAATCATCCAAAAAAATACATTTTTTCTACTATTGATCATCTATTCTTTGCTACAAATATTTTTTTGTTAAAATCTAACTCTTACTTAATTAATCCAAATTAATTGTAGTTTTGTATCTATGTTTGATTGAATTTATCTAAATAAAGTTTAAAAATTAGCAAAGAGCTTAAATTCTTTAAAGTTTAATGTCTATTTTTAAGAGAAGAAAACCTTAGATAATGTGTGAAACAATTAATAAAATTTCAATAAAGAAAATTTGAAGTTGAAAAATAAGTCAATAAAGAGTATTATGGAGTTATTTTTTTAATAGAAAAATCAATTACAATCTTTCATCATCTACAATCATATCAAGGGTTCAAGATTTATAAATATCATCTTCATTACCTCACCTATTTATTTTTTTAGTGGGTAGGAAAATTGATCACAATCTTCTATTATTTCACTCTTACTTTATTGAAAAATGAAATTGATGGCGATCTTTTAATTTCTTCACATGAACAAAAAGTTCAACTTTGGTAAATATCATCTTCATGTAACATCTCATCTTATTAATTTTTTTTACTAGTTATACTTTAATAATTCTCTTGATTTTGATTATTTATTATCATATTTTTCCTATTATGACAAAGTCCATATTGCATGTATCTACATTCAAATCTTCTTCAATACAAAATAAATAAATAAATAAAAATTATCTCTTTCCACTTCTCAAACTCTTAAATAAATTATTTTGATTAAGCCAAATTTTAACAAGATTGTACCACCTAATATACTTTTAACATCAAGATTGTAGGAAAAGAGGATTAATCCCACCCTTATTAAATAGCATTATGTTTTTAGCATTAGCGAAAAGTGTCTTTTTTATGTTTTTTAAATTGTCAATTGAGGTACTTTGTACTATACTTGTGATTTTAATTTAGGTCATATAAAGTGAAATATTGAAAAAAAAAATGTAGAACTATGAAATTAACTATATATATTATGATTATTAATTTTAATTAGAAATTGATATTTAACCTATATTCAATTGATTTGTGCAAATTACATATGAATAATTATACTTTAATATTTTATTTAAGAAAAAATAATAATAATAAATAAAAATGAATTCACATGATTTTTTATTGTACTTTGGTCTTATAGGACCCCTTTTTTTGGAGGCTTCCAAATTTATTTTTTATATATAGTTTTTAACATAATTTTGTAATATATCATTTATATATCCTTTAATTTATTTTGAAATTGGTCTTTTAATTTACAATATAGTATATTTATGAAATATTATATTTTATATTTTATAATCTAAACATGTTATTTTCATTAAAAAATTCAATTATTTATTCTAAAAAATTTACTATGTAATATTTTTAATATATATATGCTATAAATAATTATTACAATTTCTAATATATAATATATATTATTCTATAATATATAATATAAAAGTACTATATCTATA
>MU223317.1:451604-465309 GCA_018584345.1 Thuja plicata | reverse complement strand
TATATATATATATATATATATATATATATATATATATATATATATATATATATATATGACAATTTCTAATATATAATATAAAAGTATTATATTAATTATTAATTATTAATTATTAATTATTGATTATTGATTACAATATCAAGTTCACAAAATCAAGAATAAGGTTCACAAATTTATTTAATCATTGATTTTTTTATATGTATGTATTGAGAGATATTTATCATTAGGAGGTCACTATAGCCAAAAGTGAACATTATTAGACCCCAATTCATTAGTGATTCCTTTCTCTAAACATTGATAAATGTAACTCTTATAAATAGGGAGTTCCATTTATGACAAAAATAAAAAAACAAACCGAAAACAACTTCACTTTTTTTAAGTGAGGACATACGAATGGTATGTGATTATGTTGTTTGGACAAGCTTCTCATTGCGACTATTATTTATTACCTTCAGAAACTGTTTGCATTTATATGACACAGTCACATGCAACGAAAGAGATAAATTGAGATATAACAGTGCATGCATGTTGCATGCTGCATGCTGCATGCTGCATGCTGTACGTCAAACTCTGTTCTCGCCCAAAACTGGCCCACACACTGAAACTCCAAATGCTCTGCCACCTTATAAAATTCTTGAAGCTCTTGTTGACCCATTACTATTTACAGATCATAATCTTGTCCCTTCTTCCTTCTTTCGGAAAACAAACACTCTGTGACAAAAGGAATTAGAAGCCCATTTAGAATTAAGAAGCAGAAGTACTCATAGTGAATATAAATTTATTAGTTTTACACTCAAGAATAAAATATATTTTCACAAATTACCATATAGCTTTGAAAATATTAAAAATAGGATGTTAAAATTGACAATGTGATGTTTTTTTTTTTTATATTAACTATAGAGTATGCAAAACAAAATTACAATATAAGTAACCACGAAGAGTTCAGCTCCTGAGGCAGGCCTCACACGGAGAATGTCAAAGTTCGAAAAACATAAGTCATAGAGTAACTGTTATAAACATGAACTATAGAATAACTGACATAATCATGAAAGACCTAGTGCAGAAGATCTTCAAACTGTTCAACCCAAGCAGTCCAGCCAAGGGGTCCTTCCATCCAAGCAATTCCTTTATTGGCTTGGATTTGAGCAATCATATGGATCTGGTCATCCGTCGCATTCTTGTTCTTGGTGATTTCCTTGTGTAGTTTTTTCACCGTTTTGTTGAAGAGAGCCATATTGTTCATATGATTATGATAGTCGTAACCATCTTTCATTTCAAAGACGAACATTGTGGAGTGCCCCATCTTGAGGAATCTGATAAGCTTTTCCCTCTCGATCATCATCGTGATTTAGACCTACGAGGAGATTTTAAAGAGTGTGAGTTTCAATGAAGACTCAGTAAGAGATCTATGTATACCTTGATACCTTTCTTCATTCTTGCACTTCCATAGCTGCCATAAAATGTTAGAAGATATAATGTGCCAAAGAATATTAGAATCTTTTTTAAGTCCCTGTATATGACTAGTGATAATTTCAAAGATATTAATGAACTTAGGATAAGTTATGCCAAATAAAGCCCAGACCTTCTTCACAAATTTACATTCAAAAAGAATATGTCTACAAGAGTCAGGACGATTGCAGAGTCTACACACATCAGTAGGAGCAGGGTACCTGCTGATAGGAAGTCTATTAATCAATATAAGCCATTTAAAACATCGAATTTTAGGATCAATAGAGGACTTCCACATTCTATTAAGAATTTTTCTCTAGTCTTTAGTATCCAAGGAAGTGTACCAAAGCCCATTGATATGTTCTATGATATTCTGATTATTGCTCAGAATATTGTAAACATTTTTGGCTTTGATTTTGCTAATCAAGGTACCATCAGGCCATTTGATATTGAGGTATCTATGTGAGTCAATGAAGCAGGAGGAAGGGAGATCTATGCAAGCTCTAGAGATCATGTTATAAGTCTTTTTATGAGCAGTAGGAAGGTTATATTTATCTCTTAACTCCTCCCAGCTCATCAGACAGTCATTCTCAAAGAGGTCAATAAATGTGGAAATACCCAGATTGTTCCAAAATTTAGCCGAGCAGCCTTGAGACAGGGCAAGAGGCTTCCCCTGAAGATGGAGGTTCCACCAAATGGACCTTTCACCATGCAGAAGGGTATCAGTATGGAAGGAATTATCAGAGATAAAGGGCCTAGAAGACTCCCAAGCTTTCCAAATGGTTTTAAAGACAACAGATCCATGCACATTGACAGGAAAGTTGCCAATTAAAAGATCATCAAATGGAACATCTTTCCAAGTTTTATCCTTCTTTGGGTATCCCCTCATAATATTGCTTCTGACAAGAACTTTCCATGGTTCTTCCCCGTCTACACAGTGGAAGATCCATTTGGTGGCCAACGCCATACGTTGAAGCCTAAGATCTTTTAAACCAAGACCTCCAAGTTTTTTATGAGGACAACACCAGTCCCATTTAACCGCATGCATCTTTTTGTTGCCTTTACCATTAGACCATAGGAAGTTCCTTATGGCTTTTTGAATTTCCAAGATTTGATAGTTATTAAACATCCAAGCCGAGGCGTAATATATATTATATGAGGATAGAATATTTTGGCAGACCTGTAGTCTACCAGCTAGAGACAAGGATTTGTTATACTAGCTGTTTAGTTTTTTAGTGATCTTGTTTTTAACCCATAACCACATTTCTTTAAGAGATGGATCCACAGAGAAGGGGATGCCCAGGTATCTAACAATGTTGTTGCGTCCACCCCACTGGAAGCCATGCTTCAAAAACCAACCCGGAGGTTGCTCATCCCAGCCAAGGAAAATACACTTAGTCTGGGACAACTTAGCTCCCGAGATAGAGAAGAATAAGTCAAGTTTTTTAGTAAGGATATTGAAATTCTCTTCTTCCAAACCAACAAATAAACTAGTATCATCAGCAAATTGACAATTTGTCAAATTCTCCATGTTGGGTAAGGCGATGCCTTTGACCGCTGGAGAAAGGGTATTGTTAGTAAGGATGAAGGACAGAGCTTCAAAAGCAATCACAAAAAGAGAAGGGGCAAGCGGGCAGCCTTGTCTGATAGATCTGGTCAGGGAGAAAGGGTCAGAGAGAGAGCCATTAACTTCAACTTGGGCCATAGCATCTTTCAGCAAGAGCTTGGTGTAATTACAGAAGCAGTCAGGGAAGCCAAATTCCCTAAGCATCAGGTCAATAAAATTTCATTTGATTCTATCATAGGCCTTTTCAAAGTCCAGGAGAAGGATTGCAGCATTTTGGTTTGAGAACTTGGCCCAATTCATGGCTTCCCAGCTTGTAATGAGATTTTCGAGGATATATCTACCTTTTATAAAGCCAGTCTAAGTAGAGTTAACAAACTTGGGCAGGATGCTTTCCAATCTACAAGCCATAATCTTAGCAAGTATTTTGTAGGAAACATTCAAAAGAGTGATTGGGCGCCAATTCTTGATAATATTTTTATCACCATCTTTAGGGATTAATTTAATGATACCTCTACTGATCATATTACCCAGAGTGCCTTTCTCATAAGCTTCATTATAGAGGTCAAGGAGATCCAAGCTAATCCAGCTAACATTGACTTGGTAAAACTCAGCCGGGAGGCCATCAGGGCTCGGAGTTTTGTCTTTTTTAAGTGAATTGATAGCATTAATAATTTCCTTCTTAGTGATATTTTGGCCAAGAAGAACAGAATCAAGCTGAGATATTTTCTTAGGGATAATGGAACTGAACTTTCTTCTGAGAGTAATGGACATCTCATTTTCTTCAGAAGAAAAAAAATCACTGTAGTAGAAGGCAAAGGCTCCCTTAATTTCATCAGGATTAACTATCTCCCTACTATCAACAACAATACTAGTAATAGCTTCATTGGCATGCTTTTGTTTAAGGTAGTTAAAGAAGAACTTGGTCCCCTTGTCGCCATGCTGCAACCAGTGGGCCCTGCATCTAATTTTGGCCCCACGGGCTAAGGACTGTTGATGGCGTCGAAGGTCATCTCTAGCTTTAGAGACGATGGGGACAAGACTATGATCGGAAGGGTTGTTTTGAATAAGAGTTTCAGCAGAATTCAATTTAGCAGCAAGAGCTTTCTCATGAAATCTATAATCCTTGGCCTTCTTTTGACCCAGAGTTTGGAGTAGCACATGCCAGGCATGAATATTTTGATGCCATCTCTCACAGTAGGAAAGAGAAGGGGAGTCGTTCTTATTGAAAGCACTGATAAGTTGGATAGCAGACAGGATGTCTACATCTTCCAGCAGGGAAGAGTTGAGAATAAATCTAGGTCTGACAGAAAAGGGAGTATGATGAGCATTGGTAAGTTTGATGTAGACAGAGATGGGATGGTGATCAGAAAGAGCCATGGGGGATATAATGACAAGGTTGCCAAGCTCATCAGGGATGAAGGAAAATTAATTCATGTGAGCATAGAATCTATCGAGCCTGGCATATATACGAGAAGGACCCTGCTGAAAGTTACACCAGGTGTGCCTCAAATTAAGGTTGGTGTTGTCATTTTTTTTGAGAGGATCAAACAGTCGTTTAGATTGAATCATCTTACTCCAAGGTTCCAACTCTAAAGGCTTCCAAGCAAAAGGTCTACCACCAGATTTATCTTTTTGTGACTCTATCATGTTCAAGTCACCACCCAGAATCCAAGGAATGTCGGGGAGGGAGGCCAACCAGACCCATAGATTAGCCCTCTCCAGAGGGTCATTAGAAGCATATATAGAGCATATACCAAAGGAAGTGTTGTTAGTGCAGATTGAGGCCCAAACGGATCTATTATATGGAGACCTATCTTTATCTGTAATGTGATTAGACCACTTAGGGTTAATGAGTAATCCAACCCCTCCCCTACCTTTCGGATGATCAGAGCATACTCTAATAGCATCTTTCCAGATGAAGTCAAGATTAGCATCCAATAAGAAGTCAACAACTTTGAGTTCTTGTAACATTATAAAATCTTTATTATGAATAGTGTCAACAAAGCGCTTGACAATGTGTTTTCTGTCCGGGGACTCAAGACCCCTCACATTCCAAGAAATGCAATTCATTTAGACTTGTTGTTAGTGCGGATGCAAACAAGGTCCATGGACCCACCTATGTTACTGGATATGGCCAGTTGAGCAGATTCCATACTTCCGAGCCCACCAGAACATTTGTTCTTCGAGCCAGGAGGTCTTCCTCTTCTTTTAGATTTGGGGAAGTCTTACTGCCAGTCAAAATCATCAAGATCAGATTCAGAAGACTTAATGCAATCTACACCAATGGCAAGTCTAGGTGTCGGGGTAGTATGTTCATATGTCTTTGTAGGCGCTAAAGGAATAGAGATCTTGTTGCTATTGACCGCGGGTAGGACTTCTAAATAATATCCCTCATCGATTTCCTTAAATGTTTTAGTTTCAACAGAGGTGGGAGAGGTATCAACAGTGGTATGAGCAACAGGGGATGGTGTGGGCATGGGTAGTAGAGTTGTATGGTCCATTTTATCAGCCACAACTTCAATATTATTAACTTTCCTTCTTCTTTCTTTATCAGATTTTCTTTTAACTACTTGGAATCCATCTGTCATGTTAACATCTAAGGTATCTTCAATCGTTTGACTTAGGGTTTGTTTGTTTAGGTGGGTTGACGCAGGAGAAATCACCATCGGGGGCGATAGAGGAAGATTATCGGTTGATGTAAAGTTCTTCTTAATTGTTTCAACCAAAATTGGTGTGGGGTTAGGTCTAGCAGCATCATTTTTCTTTTTAATAATAGGGCATTCTCTGCAAAGGTGACCTTCTTTTTTGCATAGAAAACATGCATTCAGACCTCCCAAGATCTCTAAAGGACAGGTGAAAATTTCACCAGAGATGTTGATCTCTAAAACCGAGGGGATTTCAATGCCAGGCCTAAGGGATACCAAAGCCCTAGCATCCATATGTGGTACAAATCGAGTAGTATCATCAAACCGAATAACTTTGCCGAGTGGTTCAAGGATATGCTTGATAAAACGCCAAAGAAATGGAGGAAGGCTCTTAATAATGATCCATCGAGGGGCTGAAAGTGCAAGTACCTCCTCATGGATAGCCTCCGGAGTCTAGGCTAGGGCACGAAAGGAGGTGCTACCGACGTTCCAGTATTGTCTTTTGAGGACAACCTCCTGTGCTTCTGAATTTTTAAATAAAATGACATACAGACCCTTTTGTATCTACCTACAGAATGAAATACTATGCCCTAGTTTAAGATTCCAATAGTTATGAAACCAGTCGTCAAGAAATCTCCTAGCAGGGCACTTCTCAACTTCAACAGCCGCAAAAAAAATAGCAAAAATCTTCAACCTACATTTTTCCTTCTCAATTTCACCAAGCATTTCTGTATTAGGGGAGATGGAAAAAGGGGCCAAGGTATTCACAGAGCTCTTACCTGGCTCGGATGCTTCATCGTGGGATGCAAGACGAAACTTAGCAGAGGCAGAGACCGTGGAGGAGTTAGCCACCGCCTCTGAGAAAGTTTTTGCTGACGGAGATGCATTAGGATCTCCATTTCCAGGGTTTAAAGATTTAGTCGCAGGGGAGGTTGCAGGGTCATTAATGGAGTTAAATGCAGAAGATATGGCTTCTGCAGGAAGCTTAAATGATGGAGAAGACATCAAAACAAATGAAAAATGGAACGCACACACCTGGGGGTCATTAGGAGACACGCTGGCATCAGGGGATGCGAGTTCGCAGAAAAGCCACCACGTAAGCGAAATGCAGTCCTTCGAAATTATAGTCCGTCACGCATACGAAACGCAGAGCAGACCCTTCCAATCCACCCAATCAGAATTTCATCTTTTTTCAAGTATCAATGTTTCTAATCTCAATGTGATGTTTTTGGATTTTAAAGTTTTCTGTAAATAGTAAATTTATTTTAATGAAAATAAATGTCAAATAATTCTAATTTGTGAATAAATTAAAATGAAATAAATATCATTATTTTTTTTTTATAAAAAAAGTTTTTTGGTAGAATTTGTAACGTGATGTTGGCATAATAGGGAGCTATGATGGCATGATACTTTAATTAGAATAAATTAAAATGAAATAAATATTGTTATTCTTTTTTTATAAAAAAAGTTTTTTGGTAAAATTTTTAATGTGATGTTGGCATAATAGGGAGCTATGATGGCATGATACTTTCTGGAGCTATGATGACATGATACTTTCTGAGTTATGAATCAGTGAGGCATAAATGAGGGACCTCATTCGAAAATCAAAGGGGAGGTTTAAATTGACAAGCATAGTGTTGCACCTTGGTGGGCTCAACAACACCACCACCATTTAATCAACACACTTAGAGCAAGTCCCCATGCAGCTGCTAAGCTTATTTTGGCTAGCAGCTGCTGCTTAATTTTTTTAGCAGCAATTTGTGGAGCTGGTGGCCCCATGCCTATGAAATTTCACTGCTTATTTCATCTTTAATTGTTATTTAGAATAAAATTAGTAACTATATATTTTTGCACAGAAAATTCATTAAAAAAAGACAATAAAAAAAGGAGGGAAAGAATTTTGTGAAGCCACATAGCATTTTTCCAATAAGCAGTGGCTGCTTATTTCCAGCCCCCTAAGCAGCGAAATATTATTGGTGTAATGATTAGAATCTAAGTTAATTATTTCAGTATGAGTTAAAACGGAAACAAGTGTTATATTGTGGGTAATATTTTCTCTTTTAATAGAAAAATTATTTACAATCTTCCATATCTTCAATAAGGTTAAATGTCCAAGTTTCATGAATATCACCTTCATTACTTTTTCTAATTATTATTGAGTGAGTCCAAAAATTGATGACAATCTTTTATTATTTCACTCTTGCTTTATTTGAATAACAAAATTAGTCACAATCTTTCATTATCTTGCTTTATTTGAATAAGAAAATTCGTCATAATCTTTCATTATTTCATTTCAACTATAATTCAATTTTTATTGAATTAAAAAATTGATCACTTTGACTTAATGACAAAGTTTTGATGTAAACACACCTTAACGTACTGAGTTTAACTCTTCTTCAATACAACCAAAAAAAAAAAATTGATCACACGCTTCCATCTTTACCGAACAAAAAGTTCAACTTCTGAAAAATAAAAAATTAAAAATATCACTTTCATTTCACCTTAATTAAAAAACAATCATTCTAAACCTACCTTTCCAAAACAAATTGACTCTTTTCTGTTGGGCGACTAGCTATGATTAAGTTAAACAAATTATAGTTAAGCCTAAATTTGGCGGATGACATTATTTCTTTCAAAGTTCTCTCAGAGGCAAATATAATATTTTGACCGTCTGCCGCGTATTTCCCATTTAATGCGATACAGTCTTCTTAAAGCTTCTATTATTTTTTAATTTAAAATACTTCAACAACGTCAGGCAGCCATCAAATTTATTCATTTATTTCAATGAAAAATATTGAAAAGTTGTAGCAATTTCGGCAGCCGAAGAATAAAAGGGGATTAAAAAATATTTTAAAAGTTCAAGCACCTTCGGCAGCCCAAGAATAAAAGGGGTGACCTAATTGTTCCCTAACTTTGGAATGCCAAATTAACTGTTCCCCCAATATATCTTTACAACTAAATTGCAGGAAGCATAAGATTAATCCCATAATTATTATAAATTATGTTCTTAGTAGTGAAAAGTTGATCTCCAATGGTAATAAATAATCAATTACAGAAATAACACATCCAGATTTGGTTTATGGAGCAGCTAAAATTTAAGAAGGCCCATGAAACATTCATGCCATGTTTTACCTTTTTCAAAATTCAAATAATTCTTAAAGTATTTTATATTATCAAGTACATACATATTAGAAAAAAAATAGAGAATACAAATAAGTTTTTATAATAGAACATGATTAATTGCTAGGAGAGTCTATATCTATTGTACTAATTATGACTATGACTTGTTTCTATAAACTTGTCCTTTAATAGAACACAAATACATAATAAATTTCAGAGTGTTTCAATAAAGGAAGAGCATTATTTCTCAATTAAATATTATACAAATTCCAAAATACTTGACATAACATTTACTCTTTAATCATATAAATAAACATTTATTTTCTACTTTTGACCCTCTATTTTATGCTAGAAACAAAAATGTTGAAATCTAGCTCATAATTAATTAACCTAAATTAAGTTTAAATAATAACAAGTTTAATTTCTTTAAAGTATGATGCCCACATTTAAGAAAAGAGAAGAAAACTATATAACCATTTAAACAATTAAGAATATAAACATAAATGAAAACTATAAGTTGAAAAAAGAGTCAATAAAGAGTATCATTCACTTTTTTTTTTAAAATAGAAAAATCAATTACAATCATTCGTCTTCTCAATCAAATCAAGAGTTCATATTTTATAAATATCACCTTCATTACTTCACCTAATTTTTTTTTAGTGGATAGATAAAATGATCAGAAAAAAGAGTCATAAAGAATATCATTCACTTTCTTTTTTTTAAATAGAAAAATCAATTACAATCTTTTATCTTCTCAGTCAAATCAAGAGTTCATATTTTATAAATATCACCTTCATTACTTCACCTAATTTTTTTACTGAATAGATAAAATGATCACAATCTTTCATCCTTTTACTCTTGCTTTATTGAAAAATAAAATTGATCATACAATTCACCTCTTTCAGATCATACGCCAAAATTTGGCTGCCGTTAGTACTCTCAAATACAAGTAAAATCTTCTAACTCCGCTTAAAATTTCCTATTATATGCGATTCAGTCCTCTTTAAACTTTTCAACTATTTTAAAAGTAAAAATTACTTCAACACAAAAGTAAAAATTACTTCAACACAGGCAAAAGACAATCATATTTGTTCCATACCTTAGAAGCTTTTTTAAAATTCAATTAAAAGTAATTCAAAAGTTGTAGCCCCTTCGGAGTTTAGATTTAAATTCAATTAAAAGTATATAAAAAAATTCTAGGCAGGCACAGCAGCCCAAGTATATGAAGAGAACCGTATTCGTTGTCTGCAACTTTGGAACACCCAAAATAACAAACAAAGCTGTACCACCTAATATACCTTACATCCAGATTGCAGGAAATAGAGAATTAATCCCACCCTTAATAAATACTCTGTTCTTACCATGAGCAAACAAGTGTTCATCTCCAATACTGGACGAAGCATCAATTACTGAAATAACGCAGACAGATTTAGTTTATCTGCAAAAATTGAAACAGCTTAAATTTAAGAACATCCATGAAATACTCGTATCTTTTAAAGTTAGCAGTTTTTTTACAATCCGTAGTATTGTACGCAGTTATTTTTGAAAACGACTGTTTTTTTTATCCTACTCTGTTATTTTGATGATGGATCGAGCGTGATCTAAACGTTGATGAACACAGTCGTTTTTAGTAACTGCGTAACTCATATCATTGTTAGAAATAAAACCAAATCTGGATCGAAGATGGATGTATAAGAGAGTGAGGAGTTCAGTTACAGCAAATAAAAGGTTTTAGATTTGAATGGGTTTAGATTGAATTCAATTTGGTCTAAATGAGCAATCCAAGGTCTTAGGTTCGAATCCAAACTGCTCCAAGTAAACAAATACAGGGCTTTAGATTCGAATCCAAACTGATCCAATCTCTTATAAGCCGAGGAAAAACCTCAAAACTCTGCAAAACTTCCTCCGAAACCCATGCTTTAGCCCTGCAAAATTCACTCTTAAATACACATCACAAACGGGTATCGGTTCTACAAAAATTCAGACTCATACTATGCCTAAATCCGATTTCAAAAATGACATCACATGTGCTACAATAACTCTTACAAAATTGCTCTAACCTTCTTTACAATCCTCGCCAGACCTGTGCACATTTTCAATGTTCCAGTCCCACCAAAATTCAAAACAAAATCACATGGATTTCATCTGAAATTCCTAATTTTTGCATGTCATCCCAAGACAGAGGCAGAGGCAGAGGCAGAGGCAGGAATCTTCAACCTAAACAAATCTACAAGGAAATCTAAAATAAGTTACTACAAACAATCCCAACAATCCTAAATCCTTCAATATATAATTACCGTCCCCTTCCCAATTCAGTGCGCTGCAATTGAAGCAAAATCCAGAGAAGCAAAAAAAAAAACCCAGTGTCTATTTCTCTCACAACTTCATTTCTGTACAAAACTTCATCTTGAATTTTGCAGCTGCAGCAGCAAGCAATCACAGAGGAAAAAAGAAGGCAAAAATCTCTTTTTTTTGGGCACCATTACAATTCCCCATTCTGTGTAGCAGAAGAAGAGAGCTGTGCGGCCATAAAAGTGGGTTGGTGTTCTCCGGGCATAATCACAAGCACTTTCTCCTCCTGCTTATCATCACGCGAGCACGTGACCTGGGGCTTAAGAGGCCCAGAATCCATTGATTCAGGGTCAGGAACACGGTCACTTGGGCCCAGAGTTCCAGCGGCGAGCTTACACCAAGTGCAGACAAGAACAAGCGAAGCAAAGCCAATGAGGGCTAACATAGCCGCCACTCCAACGAACAAATACATAGCGGCTGAGCGCCATCCCGAATGAGAATCCTCAGCATACGCTGGTGCAAGCGAATGGTGTCTTCCGTCTGTTAACAGAATCCTCACATGAGTTTCCGCCACCGACAGGGAACGGAAAACTGAGCTCATATTTCAACTGAATATGAATATGAATATGAATGAGGCTAATGACATAAGGAGCTCTGGTAATCGTCTAAATAAGAGGGAATTCAAGGGATTTGTTTGAGTGTGCGAGTGTGTGTGTTACAGACGAATTTACCACTTTACCTTAACGTGCAACCCACGGCAAATTTATATAAAAAGATGCTGAAACTAGTAGTTTGGGGCCCAGCTTTGATGATTTTTGTTTGGCAGGTAAGGAAGGTACAATTATCATGCAATAAATGCGGTCCTCATCTCCGTGGAAAGCTGGTGACGTGATTAATACTGAAAGAGTCACGTTATGGAATCAAATTGAAATTTTTCTCCCCCTGTCAAACTCTTTCCCACCACAAGTCTGCCATGAAATTACTTGGTGTTTTATCTCATAGCCTATGTTTAGCCTACGTTAACATTTTCTTCTACTTCTTCTTCTTCTCTGGTTAGCTTAGAGCCACGTTTGGGCTTATGTCCGAATGAGAACACAGCTATGCAGCTTTTTCCCAATTCCAACAAATTTCCAAAGTAAGCCAGCTGGGCGCAGAATGATTGTTGAAAGTTTGTTTCAACTCTAGAAATTGGATCATCCATCTTCACATTAGCCATAAGTTCTGGTATTCTCCATATAAAATGGTACTAGGATAATTGAGTAGTGAGATAATTGTGTTTTAAATGTTTACAATATTGTGGAGACAGATTATGAGAATCAACTCAGTGAAAATTCATCATGGTATGTAAATTTGGGTTTTTCGATGTGTACGATGGTGCAATATAGCCATGTCCTTACACTTGCTTCTCGGTTCAACTTTGTTCAGAACTTCGATTATTGAACTCTGTTTATGAATTCAAATTCATTTGCATCAATGTTTTGGGTCATGATCTATGATCCATCATCAAGGACTTAAATGTCAATTGAGAGGCACCTCATCTCAAATTTCTTGTGCAATTTTCCCAAATAAGTTGACACCCATACCAATTTAAGACTTTTGGTCATGGTGAAAAGCATATTTTAGATTCATTTAGTTTTTGTCTTTAGTTTGGGACAGTTTTGAGGTGACGTCTAAATGTATTTGTAGAGTCACAATTGACACATTAATGTCTACAGATGAGATTGTTTTGAGGTGATGTCAAAATGTATTTCTAGAGAAACCCAAATGACACATTTATGTTTCATGGTGGCTCCATCTATTTAATTTTGTTTTTACTTAGTCTTATGTTTATTGTTTATTCTTATGTTTATAGGTATGTCATTTCAAATCAATTGATTTATTTGTTTACTTTTGGTTATTACTCAAATCTAAGTCGACATCAATCTAATTAGGTTGTTTGACCTAGGCCATATATGTGGTTGTGAGGTCATTTTCTTTCTTGTATATTTAATCTTTTTAAATGTAAATCCAAAATCAAACATGTTAGCAACTTAGGTCTAACTTGCAGTTTGGTTCCAAGGCAACTTTGTACCTAATCTTGTGTTAGTCGATTAGGTCAAACTTACACTTTGCTCCCATCAAATTCTATTTGTACCTAGTCTTATGTTAGTCGATTAGGTTGAAATTACACTTTGCTCCTATTTAATTTGATTTATATATCTAGTCTTACATTTATTGTTTATTCTTATGTTTGTTTGAATGCAATTTCAAACCAATTGACATATTTGTTTGATTTTGATAATTAATCTAATCGTTGACATCGATCTAACCTAGTTGTTTGACCTAGGTCATATGTATCATTGTGAGCTAATTTTTCTTTGTTGTATTTTAATCTTTTTAATATAAAATCAAAGTCAATCATGTTAGTTGGCTAGGCCAGTTAGTTGGCTAGGCCAAACTTATAGTTTGGTCCCAAGGAAACTTTGTACCTACTCTTATGTTAGTCAATTAGGTTGAGTTAAACTTTTGTCCCATTGAATGTAATGCCCTAGAAAGGAACCCTAAGAACGGGGAAAAATCATGCACTAAAAAAAATAAACTTTTTTTTTACAATAAACTGTTAGTAATAACTGAGTGGGGGGGGGGGGGGGGG
>MU223317.1:395419-435994 GCA_018584345.1 Thuja plicata | reverse complement strand
CATTTCCCATTCTTACTGTACCACCATTATAATATTCAAAAGTGTTAAACTTTTCTTTGTCACTGGTCATATGGTGAGTGCAGCCACTATCTATAATCCAGATATCATTCTTACTAACCTTAGATATTAGTGCAGTTTCTTCATACCTTTCATTTTCATCTGAATCATCCTTCACAGCTACAAATACCATCTCAATGTCATCATCAGGTTCGGTGTCAGTATCTTCATCTTTGCAAGCAGCTAGGTAGCTAGCTTTCTTTCCTTTATCCTTGTAGTCTCGGGTATCCTTTCTTTCTGATCATCAGTAACCTCTATAATCTTTGTTATCACCTTTATCAGATTTCTTCTCAAAAGATCTGTCATCACTTCTGTCATCTTTTCTTCTGTTAGGAATGTTCTAGCAGCAAAGTGTCCAATTTCTTTACAATTAAAGCATACAAGTGGTAACTTGGTAACTTGCCTTTGTATTTACCTTTGCCTCTTTGTATTCTTCTAGCCATAAGTGCTTCTATTTCATCTAGATCTTCTTCTTCACTTTCACTTTCATTGTCCCTTCTAGATGAGTTTCTATGATTGGATTTGCTTATTTTCATAGAAGACTTAAATGCAGATTCTAAACTTGGTAAGACACTATTGTCAAAGTTATTCATCTCAAATGAAATCAGTCTACCAATTAAGTTATCAAGATTAATTATATTGTTTGCAACTACTCTCATTTCTTGAATAGCAGAGACTCTAATAGCATATACATGCAATAAGGTTCTTAACATTTTACTTACCACTGTTTCCTCTTCAAGTATACCTCCAAAACCTCATATAGCATTGACTACTTCTTTTATTCTTGTGCTATACTGTGTGACATTTTCTCCTTCTTTCATTATGAGATCATCAAACTTTCCTCTAAGGTTTTCTGCCTTGGCTCTTAGAACATTTTTATCACCTCCATGTACAAGCTTCAGTTTGTCCCACATTTTCTTTGCAGTTGTGCAAGCTTTCACATCTTCAAATTCAGCATCATAGAGTGAGGAAGAAAGCTCTATAACCATACAATTATGCTCATGCTTCACTCTCAATTGATCTACTGTCCATGGTCCTATAGGCAACACATATTCAGTATCTAAGTATTGAGTAACATCATTACCAATACCTGATAAGTGGAGTCTTATCCTGCTTTGCCAAGAAGCAAAGTTGTTTTTTTTCAGCTTGGGCACATCTCGTCTATTTATCTTATGATCTTTACTTAGGGCTTGAAACCTTCCTTCTAAGAACACAATCTTTGATACCAATTTTTAGTAATAATTGAGAGGGGGGTGAATCAGTGGCCTCAAAAATTTATCCTTTAAACTTTAATCCACCAATCAATACACCTCAGATTATTAAGTCCCTACAAGATGCATGCCATGAAATACTTGAAATAATAAACTGTTTGTCAATTTACCTTGTCTGTTTTTATTCTCCTTGATTATCGATAAGCAGTAAAACTTATTTACCGATACTTAGTAAATATGCAAAGTATACCAGTCAATCCAGAAATGCATATGTGAAATGTGGAACAATAAAGTAATAAACCATACACACATAATACATAGATTTTAACATGGAAACCCTGTTAAGGGAAAAACCACTAGGATGGGTACCCCAAATTTTTCACTCTTTTGAAGTGAGCCCTATTAGGAGCCAACCCTATTAAAGGTTACAAACACACTGTTAAGTGCGACCTTGTTACAGGATTTTATACATATAGGTTGTCACTTAGTATCTGACATCTATTTTGCTACCATCCTTGAATCAACCTCCTTCTTAGATTGTCAATAGGCTTTAGAAAAATCTTGCTACCATCCTTGAATCAACCTTCTTCTTAGGCTGTCAATAGGATTTATGCAATTTTAATGCTACTTTCATGAGTCAACCTTTTTGGAAATCTGTTAGGATATACCTCAATTATAGAAGACAATTAAGTCTTGCTCTGTTAAGAGACTTGATGCTTCAATGGTTAAACTGAAACATTATGACTTGTTTCTAATGCAACTTTGAATTGCATATTTTTAAATCTATTTAAGTACAATACCTCTTTGATCAATGTATCAATTCAATTCCTTGTGCTCCACACTTTCTGCTCTGTGATGCTGTGCTTTAATGTTCGTCAGTATCTACAGAATTTCTTAGCTCTCCTTCAACTTGATTGATCAGTACTGAATGAAGTTATCCTTCATCAGTTTCTCTTCAGCATCCTCTTTTTATTCACTCCCCTTCCATGTATGTGATTTCTCATGATTAGTTATTATGGAAATGAATTATGCTTGTCTCTTATATAGACATGAAATTCCTTAATTCTTATTTCTTGGTGTGAAAAACAATCCATCCAATCTGATTTATGGCTTTAACTTCTGATTTATCTTGTAGTTATCTTCTTGCCAACTGTATAAATCTTCTTTAAATCAATTACTTAACTATGGTCAAATAAAATAAATAAAACAACCAGTTAAGTCTATCCTTAAGCTCTGCCAACTACATATTTTGTCATTTTCTAAATTCTCTTTTCTGTTGGTCAATTACGTAGTTTGTCATCGGTAACAACTGCCAATTCCGTCGATGAAACTCTAGTTAGCTTCAGGTTCTCTGTTCGTCGGGCATTATTAGATTTTTCTCATCGGGCAACTCTGCTTTCAGCTCGTCGGGCATCCTTTGATTTTGCTTCATCGGGCAACACTGTCTTCTGCTCATTGGTTATCACTGTGACTTTTTCTCTGCCTTTACCGATGGTGTGCACTCTGTTGGTGTTGTCTGTCACTTAGTGAATACTTGACTTTTATGCATTGCTGAAGGCATAATCTTTGTTCCATTGATTCTTTTAAGTCTTTGGCATTATGTACATGACCGTATAGATGATATCAAGTTGACATCAATGACAATATAAACCATTAACTGATTTAATGTCTTGCATCATCTTCAACTTACCATTATCAAACATTCAATCAGTTACATGTCATCATAAATATTAACAAGAAAATACAATTTGTAATGTCCTCTATTGGAACTTCACTTGATTTACCTTAAAATTTGCAACTAGGCTTTGGATTGCACTTGAGAATGACAATTTGTAACATTCCCTACTAAGAGGCTACCCATCCCCAGTATTAGCATGCATCAAGTTATGCATTTAAATTATATTAAATTAAGAAATAATTGTTGATTCATAATTGTTAGGAATTATAAAAAAGTAGAGAAAATGAAAGAATCCAAGTGTGAGTGCATGAAAGGAATTTACCAAGTTCACTAAAAGAGATAGAGAGGAATTATTGCAAAGTATCAAGCCAAAAGATCATCAAAATGCTCCAAGAACCAAGACAAGAACACAAGGATTTGAAAGGGGAAAAACAAGAAAAACCCCTTGTGAAGAATATGAATATGGCACAAGGTGTAAAGAATGAGAGCAATAAGATCAATACAATATTGAGAGCAAGACGAGAATGTGAGGAGAAGTGAGAAAAGAGAGAAGATTATTAAACAAGTGTGTGATAGGCATCTCTTAAATAGACATGAGTGGAGGAGTTTGCATGTAACTCCCATCTTCTGTGCATGCCACATTCACATTGTGTGTGTGCCAATGTGAGATTCCTCTTAAGGAGGAATATCTAATTTTGTTATTAAAAGAATTAAAAAATTGTGACATGTCCTCCTACTTGGACTAGAGGACAAATACAAATAAGGATGTCTTGGTTTATCTTTTAATTACATATTTTATACCAAGAAAATATTAAATTCTAACACCCCCCTTTAATCTTTACTTGGGGGATTTACATCAAGGGGTATCAAACCCAAATTTTTATAATCAAATTCAAATTTCTCTCTAGAAAGAGGCTTTGTCCAAATATCTGCAACTTGATCTTCACCCTTGCAATAGATGAGGGATACTTTATTTTCTTCAATTTTCTCTCTATTTAAGTGGTGGTGGAGAGAAATGTGCATTGACTTTGCATGGTAGACTAGATTCTTTGCCAAGGCTATTGCACTTTGATTATCACAATATTTAGGCGTAGGTTCTTGTTGAGGTACACCCAAATCTTCAAGAGTTCTTCTATGTCATAAGGATTCTTTGGAGGCATTGGTACAACTTTTGTATTCATCTTCAGTAGAACATAGTGAAACAGATTGATCATTTTTACTTTTTCAAGATATAGCACCTGAACCAAGAAAAAAACAATACCCAAAACTAGATTTCCCATCATTGGGGTCTCCACTTAAATCTGAATCAGTAAATCCTTTTAATGTAAAATCAAAATTTGCATCATAAAATAATCCTACATCAAGAGTACCTTTAATATATCTTAAAATTCTTTTAGCAATTTTGAAGTGAGTTTGTTGAGGTTTGGACATAAATCTTGAAACTAAACAAACACTAAAAGATATATCCGGTCTAGTGAGAGTTAGATAATTTAAAATTTCAACAAGTTGTCTATAAGGAGTAGCATTTATAAATAGAGATTCCATATCTATCATTAAATTAGTTCCTAATTCACATGGAATTGAAATATGATTAGCATCATTCATATGAAATCTATCAAGAAGATCTTTAGCATTTTTTCTTTGTGAAATAAAAATACCCTTATGGGTTTTCCAAATTTGCATTCCTAAGAAATAATGTAGAAGTCCTATATCACTCATTTGGAATTTTTGGTTAAGTTGAGACTTAATATCAGAAATTAAATGGTTAGAACTTGAAGTAAGAATCAAATCATCAACATAAAGAATGATAATAATAATGACATCTTCACTATGCTTGATATACAAGTTAGGATCATTTTTACTTCTAGAAAAACCTTGAGAAATAAAGAAAGCATTGATTTTAGAATACCATTCTCTAGGAGATTGTTTTAGACCATAGATAGATTTCTTTAGTTTACATACAAGATGTTCATTACCTTCTTTAGTAAAACCAGGAGGTTGAGACATAGATTTCTTCATGTAAATCATCATTTAAGAAAGAACTTTTAACATCCATTTGGCGAATAGGCCAATTCATTTAAGCAGCTAAATAACTTGAACAACTTTAATAGTAGACATTTTTTCAATAGGAGCAAAGGTCTCATTATAGTCTATTCCTTCAACTTGAGAGAAACATCTTGCTACTAGTCTAGCTTTAAACTTACTAATTTCATTATTTGCATTCAACTTAGTTTTATATAACCATTTACATGAAAAAAGATTTTTTCCATGAGGTAAAGTAACTAAATCCCAAGTATTGGATGCCAGCAAGAAGTTGAGTCCATGTTTTGGGCAAAAAGTGGAAGTGTTTTTCCTATTTTTCAAATTTTCTGTCAATTGATGTCAAAATTTGAGGCACTTAGAGATTGAATCTCAGAAAAATCTACTAATAGAAAATGTAGTGCTCGGAGTCTAGTTTTCAAATATGTAATTTTTTTTAATACCCACATGGTAGAAAAAATATTTTAGTATGCATTTTAAAAAACCCCTTTTCAAAATGCCTGTTTCAGGACCATATCGCACACATGGACGACCACCCTATTTTAAAGTAAATAAATAAATTTTTGTAAATCCTTCTGGGGAAAGGTACCTAAAACATCAAATATTGATTAGAATATTTTTGCTTCTTTTGTTGTATTTTTTTTTAAATTTATTTTAAATTGATTATAAAGTACATTTTCAAAACCTCTGGTGTACAACAACCATAATTTGATGAAAATTTCACTTTTTAAATTTTGAGGAAAATTCTATGTAGATTGATGTCATATAATTCATTTTTCCAAAAACATAAATTCAAAAAAATTATTAAAATTTTAGTTAACCTTAAGTTATTTTAACTTGAGGTACCACTTTGGCATAATAAATATGTTAAAAATACTAAAATTAGCCATATCACTACAAAATTTATATTTTTATAATCTATATAATATGAATTGAAATGGGTTCTCATTTCATCAAAAAATTCATTCGAAAAGACCTCTAAAAAATTATGACAAAGCATAAATTTTATATATCAATGCCTTAGCCATATTTTTGTAAAGTCAAGCACAGGCTTGGTGGGACCAAGCCTGTCCCAAACCAAAAATCAGGGTGGAGGTACGGTTCCTACTCTTAATTTTTAGAAACGGACACCCATTTTTTTAAATTTAAAAAATGGGCGCCCATTTCATTTTGGACCGTTGAAACAGAAAAGCGCACTCATTTAATAAATGGGTGCCCATTTATGAAAGAGTCGTTGGAGACAAAAAAATATACTGTGGGCGTGATCTCAATGATTGTTGAGTATTCAATCATTTATATGACATATTGATACATCAAAAAAAATATTTTAACCTACATTCTTTTTTTTTGTTTTGTTCTGGATTTGACAAGAAGAGATTAATTTGAATTCAAATTTCAATGTAAACATGAGATCAAAGCAATGCAGAAAGAGGCAAAGAGGTTCTGACACCTGATGAGGTTGCAGCAAATAGAGAGGAGAGAAAACAACAACAAGAAAGAAGAGAAAGAATTCAAAAACTAAAAAATCATGGAGCATCGAGTTCAACAATCATTTCAGAAGAGGAGAAAAATGAGGACACCATGATGGATGTAGAGGTTGAGGAAGAAAATACAATAGGAGAAAATTCAGGTGCATTTTCTAATCAAATATTGGATACAGGTATGTCTTCACATCCAAATGAAACTTATTTTGATAAAGAACTTGATCTTTTTGTATTAGTGGGTTACTCTTTAAATCATTTAGATTTTCTTTCTGAAAATAGAGTAACAGATTATATTGCATGTCAAATACCAAAAATTAGTAATGTTAATCATACTGATAAAGGAACTAAATGTCAAACCCCAATTGAAAGTGAAATTCAAACCCCAATTGAAATTGACAATTGAGATCAACAATGTGGATGTAGACATACAAACACCAATTGAGATCAACAATGTGGATGTAGACATACAAACACCAATTGAGAAAGAAACCCTGAAAAAATGATAATGAAATAAATGAACAATTTCAAATTAAAAGTGATGTGCTAGACAATCTTCTTGGTTTGGTTTCATGGAGACAGATTAGGACACACACGAGTAAATTGTTTAGAGAATTTTTTTATAATTAGAATTTTGGGTTTCAATGTCAATTAATGTTACAACTAATTAAAATGACTAAAATGCAAAAAGTGATGAAGAGGTTAGGCATTTATGTGAAATCTAAGAAGAAGGATGAGTCTCTAAAACAAGTTGTATCAACTGTTGCTAGTGCCTTTGACACAATCAGAAAGAAAAGTCATTCTAAAGATAGGAATGCAACACGACAAGCAATACCAACAACTTTAGTAAACAAAGCTACTTGTGATAAAAGAATGATGACAAACATAAGTGGATATCTTAATATTCATCATAAAACTTTAGAAAGAGCTGTAAAGAGAAGAGTTAACTTTGAAAGTGATTCGACAAACCATTTGTGGAGATTTAGTGGCAGACTCCCAAGGTCTGACATGAAACTTACTGGTGAAGTCAAAACACTGATTGAAAATTTTGGGCACGATAATACAAGAGTATCACCTAATGCTAGAGATGTTCTTAAATTAAGAGTTGCCTCAAAAATTCACGATCCACATCCAAAACATCTTTTGGATATGACTCAAACTGAATTGTATAAAAAAATTTGTGGATGTTAAGGTGTTAACTATTTCTATTAGTCAAAGATCTTTTGAAAAATGTAAACCATGGTATGTAAGGATTAACAAGGAAAGAGTAACATTTTGTTGCAAAATTCATGTTCAATTTTGTTATCATTATGATGTATTTTGATCTATACATTCTACGATGCATACTAATGAAATGTTGCAAGAATGTGGTATAAATATAGCACCTCAGATTGTAAAAGAATTTATATCAGGTTTGTTTTGTAACCCACCTAATGAGAATTTTTTTATTTTGAATGCATGTGTTTCTGGTGTATGTGATGTATGTGGCAATCTTGCATTTTTAGATGAATGGTTGCATGAAAATATTTCAATTGATTTTGGTCATCAATTAGTTGATGTAAATTTAGGATTTAAAACTATTGAGTATCCATTGAAGGATGGAAAGGTTGGAAAACGGTGTGAGCTAATTACTGAAAAATTTAGTGTTCATGCATTTATGAACGAATTCAAGAATAAGGTTGTACCTAAATATGTGAAACACTCTCAAAATGCTAGATGGCTTGATGGACAATATCACATATGCAAGAATACATTTCCAATTGGTAGTATAATTTCATTTGTTGACTTTGAAGAGAACTACACACTTGCACCACAAGATGAGATCCAACCACAATATTATAATTTAGTGCAAGTAACAATGTTTGTTCATATTATCTATAGCCATGCACCTAATAGTACAGAAGATGATCAAATTTTTTTGAGAGAGTATCATTTCTATATGAGTGACAATAAATTACATTCATCGGAGTTTGTCCAGTATTTCTTTAAGATCTTTTATGAGAATTTAAGGGAGAGAGAAATTCATATAACACAACATCTAATATGGTCAGATAATTGCACAGGGCAATTTAAGAATGCTAGAATATTTTATTGGTTGAGTAGGACACAAGAAAAGTAATTTCCAACATATTTAGAGTTTTTTTGAGGCTGGACATGGTAAAGGAGAAAATGATGGTGCCGGTCCATGTGTTAAGAGAGCTCTATGTAGAGAGAAACTCAAATTTGAGGAAAATGCAAAATTTAAAGATGCACGTGCAATTGTTGAGTGGTATAAAACAAGTTTGTCTACAGGATCAAGTCAGAACTCTACAATCAGACATTTCTTTTGGCTAGTTGAAGAGAATTATATCCTTTCAAGATATGATTGTGATACAATCAGTGGGTATGCTAAATGGCATTCATTTATGAATTCTAATTCTAACACTTGGACTATATGGACTAGGGAGCTTGCATGTTTTTGTCAATTTTGTGTTGTAGGTGAATGGGAGGAATGCGAGCATATGGAATGGGTTGAAGAATGGAAAAAAAACTCCTTAACACCTAGTGAGCCACAAGATAAAGATGATATAATAGATGAAGACCTAAATCATGCA
This sequence comes from Thuja plicata, assembly GCA_018584345.1. Lineage (NCBI taxonomy): Eukaryota > Viridiplantae > Streptophyta > Pinopsida > Cupressales > Cupressaceae > Thuja > Thuja plicata. The sequence goes on along the minus strand of MU223317.1, from coordinate 426,933 downwards.
TTTGCATCAGAAGATTATGATGATTTTTAGATCTCATATAACCTGGTAATTTCATTCAATTTCTTGTAAAAATTTAAACTATATTATTAATGTATGTCATCTGATTTATTATTGTATTAGAATTATGTGTCTAAGATATTTTATTTGTACATGTACTTAATTTTGTTTTGCATGACATGTGTATGTTGTTGTTGCACCCGAGGATAATGAAGAGGAGGCTGACTATTGGCTAGCTTGATGTGTACAACCTAAGAAAAAGTTGATATGTCATGAAGTAGATGATGATGGTTTTGAGTATCCAATTGGGTCTATTGTGGTTGTTGGTACATGGCTATGCAAATAACTAACAAGAAGGAATTATTTTCCAGCTTTTGAAGACTACCAATTAGAAAATGAGATTATACAGTATTCTCATTTTGTAGTGGCAACAAATATCAAATTGGAAAGATACAAAGGGAGACCTGCTAATAAAATAATATGGACACAGTCTAACATGTGTGTCATCATACAATAACATGTGTGTCATCATACAATAACAAAATCTAACTATCATAACAAGGTCTAACATGTGAAAAAGAGTATAAAATTTCCATCATATATAATATAACATGATCTAACTATGCTTGTCTAGCTAAAATGCACTCGCCTTCACTCCATGTGAAGGTGACTGGTATGCACCATCATGATGCACCTCATCCTCCTGTACATTTATAAAATATCGCATCAAAAGACCAAGTGTGTTTAATTAAAATGAATTGCATAATTCACTTAAAAAGTAAAAGTAATATTAATGAACATAATTTAAAATTTTACCCTATGTCCATGTGGTGTAATGCACTCAGTTGGACAAGGAAGTCCACTCTCACCAACATCAAAAGTTGATGCAGTCAATTCCTGTAAAAATAAAAAAATTACAAAATTTATCTAATCGAGATCTATAAAAGATAGGTACATAATAGACAATGTAAAATTAATTTTTATCATGACCTCAAAGGAAAATGTTGATGGCCGCATTTGACTCAATCTTGTAGCCATGCCAAGATTCATGGTAGTATCCACCTGAACAAAATATTTAAATCATGAATTGAAAATTTGTACACATACATAAATTTTGATTTATATTGAACTTGACTATAAATTTATCGAACATAAGAATTTATATTAGATGTCTGATGCATAGACAGTGTCACTGATGAGTCAGGATGTAAATGTGGTATGACATGAGAGAATCCAAAAGCCTACAATTACAAAAATATAAAAATGAATAAAAGTTTTGCATAAACTAGTAAGCATATAAACACTTTAAATTAATGCATGTAAAACATACTACATATATATGAGGCTGAGTCTCAATGACCGGTGGGGCAGAGCATGAAGAACTGCCGGCCTTAGTAGTACATGAAGCACCCTACAAAATTGCCAAAAATATATCAAACACATCATCAATTCAAGTTTTAATTGTTTAAACTTTAATTGTACTCATCTATGTATCTAGATGAAAGTGCATACCATGAATGGGTGGTTGAGATCTCGAGGTGTGGAGGTCATATGATGACGGTCACTGAATGACCTCATGTCAACCCTCCTCTGTTCACCAAAAATCCAAATGTTATGGTTAATATGTGTATAAATATGTAATTTAATATTGTAGTATAAATTAAATAATTAAATTTACCTCTGTAGGCTGATCATCGTCTGCACATAGAAAATCAACATATGATGTGATGTCATCTCCAACATCACCCTATGCACTAGCATCAATATCACCATGTGCACCATCGTCAACATCATCATGTCCACCATGGGCAACACCATCACCGTCAGGCTCACTCTGGGGACCCCTGCATATATCCCCACAGCTCATGCAAATGTGTGCTATGCTAGGGGTAACCCTTGCCTGGGTCATCTGCTCTAACAAATTCCCCGAAAGGAAACTCAATGAACCAAGAGCTGAGTGCACTGCTCGATGGTGGATAGGTGCATGCACTACTGAAGTAGGAAGAGGAACAAGGGGCTCATTAAGCACACAATTTCAATTTCTATCACTCAATTTAGCCCTTGGCCTGCTCTATGGCATACCTCGACTGACCCCCTGGAAATCTCTCATATCAAAGTAATTGGGTTTCCTACCCAATTGAAATTTAGCCCACAATGTTTTCAAAAAATATAAGGGGACCTCATGATTAGCATATGGTGGATGGTCATATACCATCCACCACCGCTCCTAGAAATGTACAGCTATCTGTGGGTGTCAACACCATCGAATAGAAATGCGTGGCTTCTTTCCAACTATCTCCTCAGCCGTTTTAGGGTTCAAAAAATAACGTTTCAAATTATTTTTTTGTAATTTTTAAATCATTGACCTCTTTATAAGAGAGGTCATCAGCATAAAAGGTACGCATGGAGTCCCTCCATGACTGATAACTATCCAACTTTGATTCTAATGACTGTACTGAATCTAAAATTCCTTGCATGTTGTCTACAAGGCGTAGTAGCCGTGGAGGTGGATGAGGCTCATGTCTAATGGTATTAATCTCATGTGTGATGGCATCTAGATTTCTCCTAATATTCTCCCTCAACTCTGTAGGAGTGGGTGGAGGTGGAGGTGGAGGGGGTGGAGGTGGAGGTGTCTACTGACCTAAAAGCTCCTTAATATAAAAATGATCCATGGGTATATAATCTGCAAATGTATATACAAACATGAAAATTGACAATTACTATATAATTTACATTTTAACTTATAAAGATCTAATTTAGACTTATAATTAAATGCAACATTTAATTTAGAAATATAAATTAAAAAACATAACAGAGAGAGAGAGAGAGAGACTATTAGGTGTTATTATGTCTTATTAGTAGGTATTGGTCCTAAGGGTCCTATTACATCTTATTAGTTCATAGTGGTCCTAATTAGTCTTAAGTAATAGGTCATATTATGTCTTATTTTTCCTAAAATAGGTCTTAATAGGTCAGGTATTGGTCCTAATTGGTCTTAATAGGTCTAGAGAGAGAGAGAGAGAGCTTGCTAGGTCTTATTATGTCTTATTAGTAGTAATTAGGTATTTTTATGTCTTATTAATAATGTTAGGTCAAGGAATGGGTCCTAAGGGTCCTATTACGTATTATTAGGTCTTAAGGGTGGACTATTATGTCTTATTATATCTTATTAGGTCTTAATTGATCCTAAATTAGGTCTTATTAGTATACATATTAGGTCTTAATAGGTCTTATTGGTCCTAATTGGTCTTCATAGGTCATATTAGGTTTGAAGGTTCATATTAGGTCTTATTAGTATGTATTAGGTCTTATTAGGTCTTGTGTGTGTGTGTGCATGTGTGTGTGTGAGAGAGAGATTATTGTTAGTTTTCTGGACCTAGGGTTTGCAATTTTGTTTTCAATTGTGTCTAGATTTACATTTTTGTTGTCTACCTAGGGTTTCTTATTTTAGTTGTGTTTAGGTTTAGTTTTTCTACCTATGGATTTAAGTTTTGAAAGTCTTAATGTTTTCTACAATAATTTTTACAAAGTAAAATAAAACTAAACATAATATAATTTACTGTAATCCTATTAAAAAACAAACTTCAAACATTAAACATAATACGTATTGCACATTAAATATTAAACTAGTTCTGAGAGAGAGAGAGAGAGAGAGAGAGAGAGAGAGAGAGAGAGAGAGTTTATTGTTTATTTTATAGACCTAGGGTTTACAAATTTATTTTTAGTTGTGTCTAGGTTTACATTTGTGTTTTCTACCTAGCGTTTACAATCTTCTTTCAATTGTGTTTAGGTTTAGGTTTTATTTTTCTACCTAGGGTTTCTTGTTTCAGTTGTGGTTAGGTTTAGGTTTAGGTTTTATTTTTCTACCTAGGATTAAATAAGTTTTGAAAGTTTTGTTGTCTTCTACAATAATTTACAAATTAAAATAAAACTAAACATAAAAAATATTTTAATCATATTAAAAAATCTTTAAACATTAAACAGTAAACATAATACATTTTTTAACATCAAACTAATTAAAAACAACAATAAATTACATTTTTATTGGAAAAAATAATAAAAATAAATAAAAAACAATGATATGTACCTAGACTAAAAAAAACAACAGCAAGGGGGTCAGCGGTAGCTCTCAAAATGGGAACTTGTCTACAAAAAAACGTGATTCCATTTTGCAAGTTGTAAAAATGACTTGAAAAATGGTTTAAAAGAAAAATTAAACACTTTTACAAAATGGGCACCCATTTTTTACAACACGGGTGCTTGTTTTGGTCCGGGCACCCAAACCAAAACAGGTGCCCATTTTATGTTTATGGCTCAGGCATCCGAAGCATAACAGGCACCAGTTTCTAAAAAAATGGGTGCCCGTTTTGGTTTGCCAATTTCTTTTGGCTGCGGACTTCCATGGAATTGGCTCCCAACTTCGTGCTTGCACCCTATTATTAGAAATTAAACTATCATATTCATCTTGCATAGCATTTTTCCAATGAGGTTGATTTTTAGCTTGAGAAAAATTTTGAGGATCTGTAAAATGCATAAGAGAAGACATCAAAGCATGATTGCAATAATTAAGTCTCCTAGGTTTAAGTCCACCCATTCTAGTAATATAATCATCACCTTCATGAAGTAAATATTTAAACCATTTAGGATTTCTCTTAGAAGTAATGGAATTATCACTATGAGGAGTAAATTCATCATTTTCATCATCACTATGAGGAGTAAATTCATCATTATCATTGTGAACAACGTTATCACTATCATGAGCAAACTTATCACTAGGAGGAGTAGAAATATTCTTACCATCATCATCATCATATTTTTTAATATTAGCAGGAATAGAAATAGATGCATTAGGAGTATGGTTTAGAATAGGAGGTTGGTCCTCCAAGAGATCAATAATACCCCCTTTAAATTCATCATCTTTGACCTTGGAACAATCATGAACTTCATTTTTTGCAATAAAAACATATCTTGCAATATGAACATTGTTATTAATAGGATCATAAACTCTATAACCTTTAGTAGATTCATCATACCCAACAAAAGTAAATGAAGAAGATTTAGAATCTAATTTATGCCTTTTTTTTTTGGGTGTGTGAACATAAGCAATAGATCCAAAAAAATTCAAGTGTTGTAAATTTGGTTTCCTACCGGACCACACTTCCTTGGGAGTTATATTTTGCAAAGATTTAGTAGGAGTTCTATTAAGAATATAAGTTGCACAAGCCATTCAGCCCAAAACTTGTAATGCATATCTTTAGCATGTAACATACATCTAGCCATTTCCATAATAGTTCTATGCTTCCTTTCCACCAAACCATTTTGTTGTGGTGTGTAAGGAACAGTAAGGTGATGTTTTATACCAAAATATCTTAAGTAAGAATGAAAAAAATTATTAACATATTCAATACCATTATCTTCTCTAAGTATTTAAAGTTTAGAACAAGATTGCCTTTCCACAAACATATGAAATTCAGAAAATGTCTCAGGTACTTGATCTTTAGTATGTAAAAAATAAATCCAAATTCTTCTAGTAAAATCATCCACAAAGGTTAGAGCATACTTTGAACCTTGTATGGATATGTTCGCCATTGGACCCAAAACATCACTATGAATAAGAGGTAACTTATGAGATGCCCTCCATGAAGTACCATGTGGAAAGAGATCCCTTTTTATTTTTCCAGTCATGCACCCTGTGCATGTAATTTTAAAGATGGAACAATATGAGGTAAACCTTCAACCATGTTAGATTTTTGCATCAAAGTAATATAATCGGAATTCAAATGGCCAAGCCTTTCATGCCATACATTGAAATCAATATTTACTTTCAAAGAGTACCTTGAAGAGGCAAACTCATAAAATTTAAACAAGTTATCATGATCCATCTTAGCATTAGCAACAACATGATGAGTGTTAGGATCAATAATATAGCACATATCCTTATAAAATTCAACTTTGTAATCTTGACATAATTGAGCAACTGAAAGAAGATTAGAATTCAATTTAGGAACATAAAGAAAATTGTGTAACTTTCCATTTGGAATATTAACATCACCAAAACCATCAACTTTGCAACTATGATCATTAGCTAATTTAATAGGAATATTAGTAGTATTATGTTGGAAAGAATCAAATACTTCTCTATGATATGTAACATGATGAGAAGCGGCACTATCAATAATCCATTCTAAAGCATGAGAAGCTTTATAACAAGCAGTAAAAGCACGATGAGATTGATTACCTTGAGATTTGAAGTTATTTTGAATATTGTTATTGATGGGCTTCTTATCATTTTGTTTTTTTAAAACAAACACTAGTTAGGTGACCATCTTTACCACAATAAGTACAATGTAGTTTTCTATTTTGTTGATTATTGTAATTATTGTTATTATTATTGTATGATGGCCTAGAATTAGACCTATTGTTTGAATAATTATTAAATTATGATTATTGTTATTTGATTAACCATTATTATGATGATTAGTGTTACGATAATTATTGTTATAATTGGAATATTTATTGTTATGATGATTATTATTATAATTATGAGATTTATTACTTTGATTTTGAGCTTTAGAAACAAAAGCATGTTCAAAATATTTAATAGTACCAAATTGCAATAATTTTGCCTCCTCTTGATGTAACAAATTTTGAAAGATAACATAAGTTAAATGAGGAGCTAAAGTAGGAATCCCAAGTTGAGAATGAATATAATTAGTGATAAATTGTTGAAACTGTTTAGGAAGGCATTTCTTAGGAATAATAGTAATTAATCTAATATCACTTAATATAACATTAACACCACTTAGTTAAGTTTTAATTGCATCAAACTTGAGTAAAAATTCATCCATATTTTTAAAATTGTTATACCTTAAGTCCTCCAAGTTGTCTTGGAGTTGAATCTTACGGGACTTGGATGATTTTTCATACATTTGTTGCAAAATGACCCACGCTTCATGACCTTTGGTGCAATGCCCAATTAGGACATAAAGATCAAAAACGATGGAGAGACTAATCAAACCAAGAGCTTCCTCATTTTTTGTTTTCCATGCATCTTTTTCTACTTGTGAAGCAGAGGTAGCTGGTTCAATGGAAGCATCTATAGAAACTTCAAGTAGATTTTTAAAATGAAATAGAAATGAAACATGAGTTTTTCATTGATGGTAATTAGAACTATTTAGTTTAATTTCAGGAATTAGAGTAGACATGATTAATTAAAGAAAGAGATGATCAAATTATCTTAAACAAAGTGAATTACAATGAATAGATATAGATCAAGATCAAGAAATATAAATTTAACTTATTGTTAACTCTCCAATTGAATAGATAAACAAATATGTAAAAAAAATTTAAAATTTTACTTTAAATGTAAGAACAAATTTTAAATGTAAAGAATTAAAGAACTAGCAATAGAATATGGTCAGAAATGATATAAATAACTTAGGAATGAAACGATTTGAGATAAACTTAAACATGAAAAAATTATTAACGATTAAACTTTTTTATTAAAAAAAATTTAAAAGATTAAAATATAAGTTAGAAGTGATAAATAAACTTAGATAAAGATTAAATTAAACTTATGAAAAATATTTAAATAGAACTAATGAGATAAAAGTTATTAGATGCCGAATTAGATGAATAAAATTAAATAAACGAATCTTTAATAATAAAATGAGCCAAAGATAATATTCAAACTGCAACTAAAATTAGATAATCCACAATAATAATAAAGAGACCAGAGAATATGGAGAATGAAACTGCAGAATGAAGAAGGTAGAACATTGCAGAAGTCAAAAAGTATAATGAAAAGGTATAATAGTTATATATATTATTAATAGCTTCCTTTGAAACTTTTGAATCTGCACAATATGAAAATGTTAGTAATAACTGATAGGTGTGGGGGGGGGGTGAATCAGTGGCCTCAATAATTAATCCTTACATCAACCCTTAAAACTTATAACCACAAATTATGTCTCAAGATATTTTCTGTCCTATAAGATGAATGCCTTGAAATACTTATATCAATTTTCTACTTTTCAGATTGCTTTGTAAATCTCTCTTCAGTATGATTATTGATAAGCAGTCATCTATTTACCGAAACACAGTAAATATGCAGAGTATACCGATAAATCCAGAATTTCATATGTGAAATGTAAAATAGTAAAGTAATGAAACATAAACAAATAACACATGGATTATTAATGTGGCAACCCTATTAAGGAAAAACCACTAGAACCAGTACCCCAAATTTTCACTCTTTTGAAGTGAGCTCTGTTAGGAGCCAACCCTGTTAAAGGTTACAAATACAATGTTAGGTGTGACCTTGTTAGTGGATTTAAAAGATAGTTTGTCACCTAGTATCTGGCATCTAATGCTACCATCCTTGATCAAACACTCACTTGGCCTGTCAATAGGTATCAGGCATATCCAATGCTAATTTTATGATCAAAATTTTTGATTCTCCTTGGGATGTATCTAAATTCTAAAAGACTTTTGAGTCATGCTCGATTAAGAGACTTGATGCTTCAATGGTTAAATTAAAAAACTAATGATCTATTCATACATACAACTCAATTGCAGATTTTTAGATCTATTGTAAGTCCATTACCTCTCTGATCAATATAATCAATCTTATACCTTTTCTCCACACTGTTCTGCTCTGCGATGCTGTCTCACTGTTCATTGGTGTCTGTAGAATCTATCTCTTTCCTCAGCTCATTGATCAGGATTGAATGAAGACTTCTTCTCCTTTAGATTTTATTTTTCATCTTTCCTCTTCTCTTTTTCTCCCCACACACCCCATTCGTAATGAATTGGGTTTGTCTCTATATAGACATGATCTCCCCTTTTCTTGGCTTTCTTGATTCTTTGCGTGATCCATAATTATCGCCAATATATTTAAAGCAAACTCTTGTTTTATCTCAAAGAGATATTCTTGCCAACTGGACAAATTAGATTTAAATCAATTACTTATCTCTGACTTTATCTAGATGATTAAAACAATGATAAGTATATGTTAAGTCTATTTATAGCTCTTGATAGCTAAACATTTTTTCATTTTTGAACTCTTTGTTCTGTTAGTCAACACTCCAGTTAGTCATCGGTGATAACTGACTATTCTGTCGATGTGACTTCAGTTGTCATCGGGATTTCTGTCCTTGTCTTTTCCGTCGGGCAACACTAAAATTATTTTCGTCGGGTTACTCTATGTTTTTATCATCGGGATACACTGTAAATTTTCTCATCGGTAATGATGTGCATTAGATCATCAGGTAACACTGTGACTCTGCTCTTTTACTTTGACCATCAGCGTGCACTCCATTGGTGTATACAGTAACTTAGTGAATACTTGACTTATATGCATTATTGATAGCATAGACTTTGATTCATTGATTCTTTGAAGTCTTTGGCAGTATTTCCATGACCATAGAGATTATATAAAGTTGACATCAATGAAAATACAATATATTAACCGATTTAATGCCTTGCATGATCATCAACTTAACATCTTCAAACATTCAATCAGTTACATGTCATCAATCTCTCCCTTTGGCATTGATGGAAACATACTACATTATCATACTATACTATTACTAATACAATATGAAATATACAGTTTCATCAAGCTTTCCTAATGTTACTATTACAAATGTCTGGCTTTCAGTAAGCTCAAATAGCTTTGATTTGATTCTTGAAGCTTTCTTTTTGTCTTCTATCCCTTCACTAGATAGATATAGAATCTTTCTTTCTCTGATGTGATGTGTTCTCTTTCTATGTCAAACTCTCTCCCTTCGACTGTTCTCCTTTCATGTGATGTCACTTGTCAACAATTCTCTTCCTTTGTCTGTACTCTAGTTTCTTTTTACATCTCTCCATTTTGATTCTTTGATGGATATAATCTCTTTCTGAGTTGATAATGGATATAATCTCTATCTTTATCAGTATGATAATGAGATATCTCTCTCCCTTTGATAGCAATGCCAAACAAACATCTTTTCAAGCTAGTTTCGGACAATGATGCCAAATGTCTCTTTTCTATCCATAATATATTCATTGAATTTCCCTATCCATCGGTAATAACGCTGGTGATCAGAGTAGATAAATACCTTGCTATGTATAGATGTAACTTTGAATTCTCTTTCTATGCTTGCATCAACATGAATGATATTCTGATAAAATATAGGCTGATGTAGCCTTCTAGTCATCTTACTAACCAGTAGACAAGGGTTTGACCCCTAGTTTCTTTCTCAAGTACTCAAATACATCCTTTGGTAGTGGCTTGGTGAAGATATCAACCAATTGTTCCTTTTATTGCACATACTCAAGTATCACCTCCTTTGCCTGAACTTGTTCTCTCAAATAATGATACTTGATGGCAATATGCTTTGTTTTAGCACGCATGAATGGATTCTTGGAAATGTTCATTGCACTGGTATTATCACAATAGATAATTACTAGTTCTAAATTTTCATATGCATACCTTCCAATACTTGTTTGATCCATGCAATATTTGAGCAATTTGCAACAACATCAACATACTCTACTTTTGTAGTAGACTGAGAGATGCATCCTTGCTTTTTGCTGATCCATGTGACAAGTCTGTCTCTGATAAAAAATGCTCCTCTAGTTGTGCTCTTCTGATCATCAATATTTCCACCCCAATCAGTGTTTGTAAAGACCTTTATTTCAAATTTACCTTCTCTTCTATACCATAAGCCATATTCCTCGGTATTCTTTAGATATCTTAGGATTCTTTTCATAGTAGTCATATGTGATTCTCTGAATTAGCAGAAAATCTTGCAACTATTCCTACTATATGTGCAATATCTGGTCTAGTGTGTATAACATACATGAGTTTTCCAATCATTTATCTGTACAAATTCTGATTTTCCTTTGATGACTTGTCTTCCTTTGTCAGCTTACATCCAGTTTCCATCAGTGTTCCAACTGGTTTGGACTCTTCCATCTTCAATATTTTTAGTACTTCTTTGATGTATTTGGATTGTGTAATGAAAATACCTTCATCTTGTTGCATGATCTGTATACCAAGAAAGAACTTGATCTCTCCAAACATAGACATCTCAAACTCTTTTCTCATTTCTTTTGTAAATGATTTACATAGCATATCATTGCCTCCAAATATGATGTCATCAATAAATATCTCAACAATCAAAATGTTAGCATTAGTATCTTCCTTCAAATAAAGATTACTATTTTCACTAGTCCTTACAAATCCAATACTAATAAGATAGGAATGAATTCTTTCATACCAGGCTTGGGGTGCTTGTTTCAATCCATATAGGGCTTTTTGTAGTCTACATACCATGTTCCTCTTGTCTGGATCAACAAACCCTTCTGGTTGTTCAATGTATACCTCTTCTTCAAGTATTCCACTTAGGAATGTAGACTTGACATCCATTTGATATACCTTGAATCCTTTACATGCAGCATAAGCAAGTAATATTCTCACTCCTTATAGCCTATAAATGGGTGCAAAGATCTCTCCATAGTCAATCCCTTCTTGTGCATACCTTTTGCATACTAGTCTTGCTTTATTTCTCGTGGCTTCTCCATTATCATTCAACTTATTCATGAATATCCATTTTGTACCGATGACATTTTTGTCATCTGGTCTCGATACAAGTGTCCATGTCTTATTTTTCTCTATCTACTCGATCTCCTCATTCATAGCACTTATCCATTCATCATTATCTAGTGTAACATTGACAGATTTGGGCTCATAATCACAAATAAGACATCTTATATTTAGAGACTTACTTCTGGTTCTCATACCAGCCTTTTTATCTCCTATGATCTGGTTCTCTAGATGGTTCCTTCTGACATATCTTGCAAGTATAGGTTCAACTCTTTTTCTATCATCTTGATAATCATTTTGTTCTCCACCACTTTGTGCATCATCTTGAGCAATATTCTGATTGGTGGTATTTGTAGCCTCATGCTCGGGTGCAATGATCTATTGCTCGGGAGCTCTACATTTCTGGTCAGGTAGAGTGTTAGGTTCCTCATTGTAAGAAAACCTATTGTAGTCCTCTGGTTCTTTAGTGATTTCCTTTTCATTCTTCTCTAAAAATTCATCTATCTTTACATTTGCACTTTCAACAATTTTGTTAGAGGCTTTATTTAGACATTTATAAGCCTTTCTCTTGGTAGAATACCCTAGAAAGATTCATTCATCACTCTTGGAGTCAATTTTTCCATTTCTATCATCTTTTAAGATATAACATTGATTGCCAAATTTTTTGAAATAACTTACATTAGGTGTGTATCCATACCAAAGCTCATAAGGTGTCTTCTTGGTGTCTTTCTTCAATTGTACTTTGTTCAATGTGTAAACAGAAGTACTAACAACTTCTCTCTAGAAGATTTGGGTGATGCCTTTCTCTATCATCAGTGTCGCACAATCAACTATGGATCTATTCCTTCTTTCAACAATTCCATTTAGTTATGTTGTTCTTGGTGCAGAGACCTGTCTTCTGATTCCTTGCTCATTACAAAAGTTAGTGAATTCATCTGAAATAAATTCTTCTACTCTATCTCACCTTAAGAATTTCAATTCTTTACCACTTTGTTTCTCAATCATTGCCTTATACCATTTAAACATCTTAAATGCTTCTGATTTATCTTTTAGAAACATAACTATCATCATTCTAGAGTAATCATCAACAAAGAGAATAAAATATCTATCTCCATAATAACTCTTTGTCCTCATAGGTCCACATAAATCAGTATGGACTAATTCTAGAATGGCATTAGATGTATGGGTTTTTCTTTTGAAACTAGACTTTGTCATCTTACCTTTTTGACAATTCTTACACATGATGTTGTCAGGCTTGGTCATTGTTGGTAAGCCGCTGACATTTCTCTTTTTGCTAATATTTATCATGTTGTCAAAGTTCACATGACACAATCTTTTGTACCACAACCATATGTCTTCATTTTCTAGGAATCAAACAAGTGGTGTTAGTATCATTCAGATGAATAAGTTACCTTTTGTCTGCTCACCGATACCAATCAGATTTCTTGATTTATTGAAGATCTTTGCCTTCTTATTTTCAAATGCTACTCTATGACCTAAATTATTCAACTGAGAAACACTCAATAGATTATAATTCAATCAATTTACCCAATAAGAATTTTCACATTTTATCATTTTATTCAACATTATGGTTCCTGTACCTTCAATTGGAAAAGGTATGTCATTACCCATTCTTACTAAACCACCTTTATAGTATTCAAAATTCTCAAAATTTTGCTTATCACTGGTCATATGGTTAGTGCAGCCACTATCTATGATCCATACATCATTTTTACTAACTTTAGATATGAGTGTAGCTTCTACATACCTTTCTTCATCATCATCTGAATCATCCTTTACTGCCAGAAACACCATCTTGATGTCTTCATCAGTATCATCATCTTTGCATTTTTCTAGGTAACTGGCCTTCTTTCCTTTGTCCTTGTAGTCTTGGGTATCTCTTCTTTCTGATTGTCGGTAGCTTCTATAATCACCTCTGTCAGACTTCTTTTCAAATGATTTTTCATTACTTCTGTCATCTTTTCTTCTGTTAGGACATCTTGCAACAAGGTGTCCAATCTCTTTACAATTAAAACAAACAAGTGGTAATTTAACTTTGCCTCTTTGCATTCTTCTAGCCATAAGTGCTTCAATTTCATCAAGATCTTCTTCTTCACTTTCACTATCACTATCTTTTCTCATAGTGTGTTTATGACTTGATTTACTTATTCTCATAGAAGTTTTGAATGCAAACTCTGTGTTTGGTAAGACACTATTATCAAATTTATTCATCTCAAATGAAATCAGTCTTCCAATCAAACTATCTAGAGTAACATTTCTATTTGCTACTGCTCTCATTTCTTGAATGGAAGACACTCTAATAGCATAAGTAGGCAGTAAGGTTCTTAGAATTTTACTTACCACTATATCTTCTTCTAGACACCTCCAAGTCCTCCGATAGCATTGACTACCTCTTTGATTCTTGTGTTGTGCTGAGTGATTTTTTCACCTTCTTTCATTTTGAGATCATCAAAATTTCCTCTAAGGCTTTGTGCCTTGGCTCTCAAAACATTTTTTTCACCACCATGTACAAGCATCAATTTGTCCCACATCTTATTTACAGTCTTGCATGTTTTGACATCTTCAAATTTAGCATCGAAGAGTGAGGAAGCAAGTTGTATCATCATGCAATTGTGCTCATACTTTTCTCTCAATTTTTCAACTATTAGTGCTCTTATGGGCAACACATATTTAGTATCTAAGTATTGAGTAACATCATTCCCAATACCTGACAAGTGGAGTCTTATTCTACTCTGCCATGAAGCAAAATTATCTTTATTCAGCTTGGGCACATCTCGTCTGTTCATCTTGTGATCTTTAGCTTAGGTTTTAAAACCTTCCTTCTAAGCACACAAGTTGTGATACCAATTGTTAGTAATAACTAAGGGGGGGGGGGGTGAATCAATGGCCTCAAAAATTAATCCTTAAATCAACCCTTAAAAATTATAACCAAAAATTATGTCTCAAGTTATTTTCTATCCTACAAGATGAATACCTTGAAATACTTATATCAATTTTCTACTTGTCGGATTGCTTTGTAAATCTCTCTTCAGTATGATTACCGATAAGAAGTCATTTATTTACCAAAACATAATAAATATGCAGAGTATACCGATAATCTAGAATTGCATATGTGAAATGTAAAATAGTAACGTAATGAAACATAAACACATAATACATGGATTTTTAATGTGGAAACCCTATTAAGAAAAAAACCACTGGGACTGGTACCCCAAATTTTCACTCTTCTAAAGTGAGCTCTGTTAGGAGCCAACTCTGTTAAAGGTTATAAACACACTATTAGGTGTGACCTTGTTAGAGGATTTAAAAGATAGTTTGTCACCTAGTATTTGGCATCAAATGCTACCATCCTTGATCAAACACTCACTTGGCCTGTCAATAGGTATCGGGCATATCCAATGCTACTTTTATGATCAAAATTTTTGATACTCCTTGGGATGTATCTCAATTGTAAAAGACTTGTAAGTCCTTCTTGGTTAAGAGACTTGATGCTTCAATAGTTAAAATAAAACACTAATGATATTTTTATACATACAACTCAATTACAGATTTTTAGATCTATTGTAAGTCCATTACCTCTCTGATCAATATAATCAATCTTATATCTTTGCTCCACACTGTTCTGCTTTGTGATGCTGTCTCACTGTTCGTTGGTGTCTACAAAATTTATCTCTTTCCGTAGCTCATTGATCAGGACTAAATGAAGACTTCTTCTCCTTCAGATTTGCTTTTGCATCTTTCCTCTTCTCTTTTTCTTCCCACACACCCCATTCGTAATGAATTGGGTTTGTCTCTATATAGACATGATTTCTCCTTTTCTTGGCTTTCCTAATTCTTGGCGTGAGCCATGATTCTCGCCAATAGATTTAAAGAAAACTCTTGTTTTATCTCAAAGAAATCTTCTTGCCAACTAGACAAATCATATTTAAATCAATTACTTATCTCTGTCTTTATCTAGATGATTAAAACAATGATAAGTATTTGTTAAGTCTATTTATAGCTATTAATAGCTAAGCATTTTGTTGTTTCTACACTCTCTATTCTATTGGTCAACACTCCAGTTAGTCATCGATGATAAATGACTATTCCATCGGTGTGACTTTTGTTGTCATTGGGATCTCTGTCCTTGTCTTTTTCGTCAATCAACACTAAAATTGTTTCTGTCGGGTTACTCTATATTTTTCTCGTCAGGCAACACTGTAACTTTTCTCGTCGGTAATGTTGTGCATAAGCTCATCGGGTAACACTGTGACTTTTCTCTTTTACTCTGATTGTTGACATGCACTCCATTGGTGTTTATAGTCACTTAGTGAATACTTGACTTATATGCATTACTGGTAGCATAGCCTTTGACTCATTGGTTCTTTGAAGTCTTTGGCAGTATTTCCATGACCATACAGATTATATAAAGTTGACATCAATGACAATACAATACATTAACTGATTTAATGCCTTGCATGATCATCAAATTAACATCTTCAAACATTCAATCAGTTGCATGTCATCAGAAAATTATATGAATTCAAATTCAAAACAAGATAGATATCAAACTACGCAATGCAAGGAAAATAATGTTCTAAAGGTTTCTAGGCTGCACAAGGATGAGAAACCAGAGGCAAGCTACTAAAAAAGATATTAATTCACAGAGATGTAAATCACAGAGATGAATGACAGTGCAAGGATGAGACAAAGAAGAAAAGAAAAGAGGAGCACATTGTAAATGATTTAAAAGTAATACAGATATAATAACTAGGCTACACTAGAAGTAGATAGGCTTACTGAAGAAGAAAGGAAAAATTACAAGCTACACAATGAAATGGAATGAAAATAAGATGCTACTACGCTAATGAAAATGGGATAAAGGCTGCTAGATAACAAAGTGCAGTGTAGAAATGATGCAGTGACAATGCAAGAAGTTGCGCAAGGGGCAGCTTGTAGGCAGCGCGGGGAGAAATGAAGCAAGAAAACCCTACGCTAAGAGTAAAATATGTTGTGCAATCAAGGATAGAGATATTTATTCTAGATCTTCTTCTGTGTAAGGTAATAAAATGTGAATGCTGAAATACATACTAGATCCTAGATAAGAATGGGTTGCGCAAAGGATGAGAGAAGGCTGCGCAAAGGAGAACACAAATGTTATGAACAAGAATAATAACAAGTATATTATAATGAACAATTATAATAAAAAGCTAACAGGCTTTGCAATGTATGTGCAATGAAAATAAAGAAACACAAAAACAATATATATATATATATATATATATAAAATTAAACAACTGAGATATATTAGAATCAGAAATGAATAATTAGAGATGTATTAAAAATAGAGACCAGAAATAGATTTTAGCAAGCAAGATAAATCTGTAATCAAACAGAGATAATGATATAAATTTGATGCTGCGAAAAATGTTAGTAGAGAGAGTCTAAATTTGCAGATAAGATGTTAGATATACAGATTAAATATATAAATCTAGAGCTTAAAGTTAGAATGCTGAAATATAAAAAAATGCAAACTAAAAATCCCTTGCGGTTTCTCGATAGAGGGAGAGATAGAACTATAAAGAAACTTGAAAAAGAGAAAAAAATTTAGATCTAGCGGTAGAAAAAAATTATATTTAAAAGAAATAATGATGTAAGATGTTAGATTTGCAAAAAATAATGAAGTAAAACATGCAAAAAAAAATGGTTAGATAACAAAAATGCTTTCTTCTTTACAACTGAAATATCCTTCAAATTTCCCTACATGTAATACTCAACAAACAAGGATTAAACTTGCTCTGATACCATGTTAGAAATTATAAAAAAGAAGTAGACCAAATGAAAGAATCTAAGTGTGAGTGCATGAAAGGAATTTACCAAGTTCACCAAGAGAGATAGAGAGGAATTGCTACAAAGTATCAAACCAAAAGATCATCAAAATACTCCAAGAACCAAGACAAGAACATAAGGATTTGAAAGGGGAAAAACAAGAAAAACCCCTTGTGAAGAATATAAATATGGCACAAGTCCTAAAGAATGAGAGCAATAAGCTCAATAAAATATTGAGAGAAAGATGAGAATGTGAGGAGAAGTGAGAAAAAAGAGAAAATTATTAAACAAGTGTGTGAGAGGCATCTCTTAAATAGAGATGAGTGGAGGAGTTTGCATGTAACTCCCATCTTCTATGCATGCCACATTTACATTATGTGTGTGCCAAATGTGAGATTTCTCTTAAGGATGAATATCTAATTTTCTTATTAAAGGAATTACAAAATTGTGACATGTCATCCTACTTGGACTAGAGGACAACTACAAATAAGGATACCTTGGTTTATCCTTTAATTACATATTTTCTACCAAGAAAAGATTAAATTCTAACAATAATACATACTTATGCCCTAATTCCCTACTCATGGACTAATCAATAACCTTAAGAAGGATGGGGAATTACTTTTTTGTTGGTGCTTGGAAACCAATCTATAAGTAGGCTCCCTCAACATTTGGTGGACACATATGCATACTAATCTTGGGACTTCTCCCTCAAGGATTCATGATATATATCTATACCCCAGCTTTGGATTTTCATACTACATTGTGATGTATTACCCCATTCTTGAAAAAACCAACCTATCCTCTTATTGTTATGCATGAGCGATTGATCATTATTCTAGTGTTTAACACTAGTCTAACCTAGTTGTTTGACCTAGTTCATATATGTCATTTCGAGGTCATTTTATTTGCTAAATTTTAATATTTTCAATTGTAAAATTAAAATCAAACATGTTATTTAATTAGTTCTTACTTATCATTTGGTCATGTTGATCTCCAAATCATGCACTTAAAGATAAGTCTCAAAAGTAAACTAAGTAGTCTTATGTTAAAATTGTTTATTCTTATGTTTATAGGTATGTCATTTCAAATCAATTGATTTATTTGTTTACTTTTTGTTATTGATGAAATCTAAGCTGACATCAATCTAATTAGGTTGTTTTACCTAGGCCATATATGTGGTTGTGAGGTCATTTTATTTCTTGTATATTTAATCTTTTTAAATGTAAATCCAAAATCAAACATGTTAGTCACTTAGGTCTAACTTGTAGTTTGGTTCCAAGGCAACTTTGTACCTAGTCTTGTGTAAGTGGATTAGGTCAAACTTAAACTTTTCTATCTTCAAATTCTATTTTTACCTAGTCTTATGTTAGTCGATTAGGTTGAGCTTACACTTTGCTCCTATTGTACATTTGATTTATATATCTAGTCTTACGTTTATTGTTTATCCTTATGTTCATTTGTATGCAATTTCAAACCAATTGACATATTTATTTGATTTTGATCATTATTCTAATGGTTGACATCAATCTAACCTAGTTGTTGGACCTAGGTCATATACATGGTTGTGAGGTCATTTTCTTTGTTGTATTTTAATATTTTTAGTATAAAATCAAAGTCAAACATGTTAGTTGGTTGGGTCTAGCTTATAGTTTGGTCCCAAGGAAACTTTATGCCTATTCTTAGGTAAGTCAATTAGGTTGAACTTAAACTTTTCTCCTATTGAATGTAATGCCCTGACAAGGAACCCTCGGAATGGGGGAAAACTATGCACTAAAAAAACAAATGTTTTTTTAAACAATAAACATTAACAGGAAAATCCAATTTGTAATGTCTCGATTGGAACTTCACTTGATTTACCCTAAAATTCCCAACTAGGGTTTCTATTGCACTCAAGAATAGCAATTTGTAAAATTCCCTACTAGGAGGTTGCCCATTCCTAGGATTAACATGCATCATTGTGCATTTAAATTAGATTAAATTAAGAAACAATCATTGATTCATAATACATAGTTAAGCCCTAATTCCCTATTCCTCTCCTAATACATAGCGTGAAGAAGGATGGGGAATTACTTGTCCATTGGTGCATGGAAACTAATCTCCAAGTAGGCTCCCTAAACATTTTGTGGACACATATGCATACCAATCTTGGGACTTCTCCCTCAAGGATTCATGATATATATCTATACCTCATCTTGGGAGTTTCCTCCTATATTATAATATATTACTCCATCCTTAACAAAACCAACCTATCCTCTTAACGCTATGTGTGAGTGATTGAGGAATAGACTATGTATATATTATTGACTTATGAATATATAACATTACTAACATATAATTTGAAGGCATTATATTTTTCCATTAGTATACTTAAGGAAAAACATGATCTACACCATCGGTTTACTCTACACTGACAGATGGGGCACAACACTACCCAACACCAAGGTTACTCGACAAAACACTATTCAATGTTATCCAAAGATAAAAAGGTTAAAGGAAACCCGATGAGTAACAACAGTGCAACCTGACGGAATAGAAAAGAGAGGAAACTAACAGACAAAGGAAACCCAATGAATAGTTCAACAAAGGAATGCCAACAGACTTCAAGTTCAACCTGACGACCAAGAATTGACAGTCAATTACATCCTGCAAAAAGTGGATCTAACTTTCCACGTTAGATAAATCACTGAAGTTGCACTTATAGATTATTGATTTACTTTTAAATCCATTATGTGCAGAGGAAGCAATGTATTTATTATTGTTTTAATTAGTTTTAGTAATTTAAAATATGCAAACTAAAGATCAAGGTCAAGTTGTAAACCTTGGATCTAAGAGTTAAGTTTGTGATGCGTGATTCCAAGATAGGTCAAATACTTGTATAAATAGGTGCTCAATCTATTGAGAATTGTTGTTGTTCAATGAATATTGTAGCCATAGAGAGCATCTAGAGACCAGACAAGATAATTCATGTAGAAGGATAGAAATACAATCAAATCAGTTTCAAGAACAGAACAGAGGCAACCCACGAGTAGAGAAAAGGTATTCATCAATCACTTAAGGTGATATTGCTATTCTGAGAGCTTTAATAGATCTGTAATCAGCAATTGTAGATTACATACAGTCAGGTCAACATTTGTACTCATTCTAACAAGTGTAGTACACATATGAAATCCTTTCAAGAAAGGTGGACTTAACAGTCTTATTGTAAATCTCATAACTGAGTGCACACTTAAATCAGTGTTGCTAAAGCTCTTAACAAAGTAGATCTTAACAGTTCTCCACCTTAATACTCCTAACAAGGTAGATCATCAGAAGTGATCAAATTGTAAGCCTTAACCGACTCCATTCCATTTTTCAGATAGTGAAGTGTTGTGGGTTTTATCCCCATTGTAGTTTTTACTTCCTAATAGGAGTTTTCTACGATACCATATCTTGTGTTCTGTGTTTCTCATTTTCATGAATGTTTCTATGAATGTTGCAAACTATTAAAGGTTATGAATGAACAATACATGCATAAGAAAGAACAACAATAATGTTTGGTAATGCAGTAATGAATGATTACTAATGATGAATTAAGAAAGGTGTTAAAATTTGTAGAGGTATTGATTCACCCCTCCCCTCTCAGTACTAATTCCATTAATTCCACCAATTGGTATCAAACCTAAGTCTCTTCTTGGAAAGCTTAAAGGCTTAAGAGAAAAGATCATACAATGGAGAAGTACAAACTTGATAAGAATATTGAGAACAAAAATCTTAAGATACAGATGTTCTATGAACAGTATAAAGAAGTGAGAATCAAGATGAGAGAGCTGCTGAATGAGAGAAAAGGTATGGCTACCCAAAACAATGAAAAATATTATCAAGAAGAAGAGATTCCAGATTTATTTGAATCCTCAGGATCAAATACAAGTAATAGATTAGATACATCATAAGAGAACATCATGAATCTAAAGGAGATCAATCAACATCTGACAGAGCAAATAAAGATGTTGCAAATTGGTCAAGAGAGCTAGATGGTAAGAATGATTGATGTGATGAGTTCTGCTAGGAAAGCTAAAATAGAAAGAACACTTTCTATTGATGACAAAAGGAAGATTACAAAGAAACTACAAGAAAAGGAATTAAAAATTCAAAGACATGCTGAGCATCACCATGATCTCACAAATCAGATTATTATTATGATTCAAGAAGAAAATATAATAAATGCGGAACTCATTGAAAAAATACAGATTATCAGTGAACTAAGAGAAGAGAATGAAAAGCTAAAACATGAGGTTAGAATTCAGCAACAACATAATGAGATTATTATTCAGCAACAACATATTTGAAAAGCTAAAAGAATGGATGACTTTCTTGAAGGACAATGAAGAGCCAACAACAACAACAATGGTATAGGCTTTACCGAAAATGGAGAATCATCCAATCAAGAAAAATCAAAGAATGTCTATGAAAATCCAAGACCAAGAAAGATAACATGCAAGAACTGTGGAAAGCAAGGGCACACATCAAATGTATGCCAAGGTAAAATGAAAGGTATTCCTAAATCTACACCTATATTCATAGGATTCTATTATAAATGTAACAAGAAAGGACATAAGTATTATGAATGCAAGACTAAGATAGAATAGCCAAAGAAGGAAACCTACATGGAAAAATATTATCCTACATGCAAGATGAATGGGCACACATATGAAGAATGATGGAAAAAGAAAAAGCAAGCATGGAAGCCTAAAGGTCAAAAGATTCCTTATCAACCAAAGAGAATAGGTAATCAATATACGTGGGATTACAATACATGGACAAACTGTACAACATATGGTAGATATGGTCACATTGCTGAAAAATTCATGAAAGCATGGACCAAAAGGTCTAGAGGCTAGTCAAACCTCAGAATGAAATGCTTGCACTGTCATAAAGTTGGTCACCTCAAAAAGGATTTCAAAGATTGATTGATAGAGATAAGCACATATCCCAATGGAAACACCATTGAAGATATCCAGAGGGCAAGAGACAAAATGTGGATAAAAGCTTCAAGCAATGATGAAGCTGGGCCAAGCAATGCAAATGGTGACACCCCATTCAATGGATCCAGTGACATCATAACCCCCACTTAAGCTGAACAAGTAAGTATGGAACTGCACTATACCAAGTCATATTTTGCATCAGTTCTATTATACAATTGATAGATATTCAAAATCTACATGAATAAAGATGCATATTATGTTACTTGTTCCAATTTTAAGAAAGCAACCCTGTCGGTATACACATACCAAAAACCATCGGTGAACAAACTAGATAAGTTGTTCTACACTTACCAGAAACTGTCGGTCAACACAAAAAGTGGCTAAGTTGCCAATCTAACCCTACACCCATCGGTAAGAAAGGAAATTTACAAGTTGTCACTATAGAATACCGATATCCATCGATACAAGCAACATTGTTAACAACTGTCCCGAGCAACTCAACTTCACCGATGATGTTTTGGAAAGTTTTCCCAATGAAACCTATCTTCATGTCCTGATGAGTCATTGAGCATTTATTACTAAGACGTAGGAAAAAAGTCTATAAATAGTCGATGGGACAACTTCATTTTTCATCCGCGATTTGAAGAGAAAGCAGAGCAAAAAATAGAGTGATTAAAGAGCAAAAAAAAGAGCGTCCTCCGACAAATCTAAGCACACAGAAAATATATCTTGCACCATTATTAAAGATTGAAGTAAGTATCAAAGGCACCAAAAGATCTCTGTCGTTATTTTTCAAGAAACCCCTAAATTTCTAGAATACCCTAAAACTTGAAAAATGATGGAAACCACCTCAAGAACTACTAAAATAAAGAATGATAAGAGGAATGTGGTTAATCTAATCAAGAACGGTACATGTGTAGATCCCAAGTATAAGATCTTCCCAGAAATTGCATCGAAACCCGATTAAACCGGTGCGTTTTCAAAAATCCCACCTAGGGTTTTGCTCATAGAAGATGTTAGGTCCTATATTCACTGCAAGATCGTAGAGATGGGTATTTTGAAATGGATGAAGCTTACAAGAAGCTTTGTGATGCCGAAGGGAAACTGAAGGAAGAGCACAAACACTTGGAAGTTAAAGGGTTAACTAATGCCCTACATTTCTCAAGGGAATTTAAAACAGACTGGATAAGGTTATTCTTGAGTAGAATGCATGACAAGAAGCTATGGCTAGACCAACCCAAGAAAATAACCAAGGATGTCCTTCATGCTATCACTTTTTATCCAATAACTGACAAGCCTAGGGCACACAAGCATCCATCCATGAAAGAAGTTGGAAAAATCACCAATGCAGAAGAGGAAAATAGAGGTCTCAAAGTGAACACAATCACCGATGAAGAACTAAAATTTGGTGCATGTGTAATTGGGTATAAGATTTTTCAAGCAATCAGGTTGAACAACATATTTGCAACATCAGTAAGCACAACTTACAAGATAGTGACCAAAGGAATTCAAATGGATCTATGTGAGATCCTATTAAAACAACTTGATGAGAACATGCACACAATCAGGTCTACAAAGACCAACGCATGTAAGTTTGGCTCACTTATCATATGTATCTTTTTCTATTTTCAAGAATACTTTCCTTCAGTAGGAAAAGTAAAATGGGACACTACCAAACTGATAACCTAATAGATTAGTGAACTGATTAAGTCACTAGGGGACAATTTTGAATATGTTATGTCTGCTTACTTCCTTGAGTTCGAGGAAAAGATGATGGAGAGGACTAGGATTCCTGAACAACTTGTGGAAAAACATAAAGATGAAATATGTTTTATGGCGGACATAGATTTCACCCATATCAAACTAGTTTTACCAAGGACAACTTGGTTAGCACCAATGGATTATGAGATCAATCTTGATCAAGCTACAAGTGCAATTGATACACTAATAAATGAGCCTGTTGACAATAAACAACCTAGGTTTGGAACCTATGAAGAAGCCAGATCTAAGATAAAGAGAGGCCTAGAGATAAAGAAAACTGTCAACAAAAAGGATAAGATGGTTAAGAATCTCAAGAAGATTCTATCGGTTACAGAAGAAGAACAAGAACAACCAGAGGAAACCGATGAATAGGGCACCATCGGTGAGGAACAAGAAGAAAAGAAATTAGATTATGAGGAGATTGAATCTGATACACCTCCACCTCAACCTCCTGCAAAGAAGAAGAGGACAAGGAGTCAAACTACTACAACCGATATAACACCTCTTAAGAAAGGTCAAGTAAGGACCTATATGTGGAAGCAGCCAATGAAAAGAACAAGCTAAAAAAATATGAAAATAACACCTGCAAAGAAGAGGAAAAGGTTGGTTAGGAAAACGGCTGACATAGAGGACACTAGAGATGATGAGCCTGATGTAGAAAAGAAGAACTATAAGAATAAAAAAATTGATAAAGCTGCTGAGTCTATTTCTACATCCAGAACCATGTCTGATAAGAAAATCAGACAATGGGATACACTAAACCCTGAGGACCAGAATAAGATACAAGAGGTAGTTATAAAGTCAATGATCAAGTACAAATATGCACCGGCTGAATTTATCAATAAACTACCTAAAGAGCTGGGTAACATGGTATACCAACAATGGTCATATGCTCTATAAACCAAAAGAGAAGCAAGGGAGAGGGTACTAGTAACACTAATGCCTCCTATATCCAAGGTTGAATAAATCAAAGAAATACTCAAGAAGAACTCAAGTAAATTTGTAACCAAGATAATGGCATACAAAGTATTAGGGAATAAATTCATTGAGCTAGACAAAATGACTAAAAATAAATGGAGACAACTCCTAGATCTACAAGCAAAGTCAATAAGTGGTGAGAATCAATTACTTCTCACCAACACACCTCACAGAGAGGAGGAGACAAACAATGCAAGTCCTTAGCATATTTCTCTGGACAAGAATGAAAGTGACAATGAGCCCATAAACTTAGACACAGTCATGGATGATCTTGACATCCAAGATATCACCAACTATGACTCTGATAAAGATCCAAAGAAGAAAGGTGAAGTAATATTCATTACACTTAAGGATTAGGAACAACACCAAGAATTGAAGACATCAAATGATAAAGATATGAATGTTGTTGATGAACAAGTGCATGACACTTCAGTCATGGAGTCCAAAGTGTATGCACCCTAAAATGGTCGCCTAGACTATGGGCCCCCATTTATCAATTTATCAAATTCCTGAATCAAACTTTGCAACATTTTCAATTCAAATCAATTTCCTTGATCAAATCGTAATTAATTGAATTATTTCAATATCTCCTAAGGTTTGATTATTTCATCAATTATCTTATTTAATTAAAAGAAAACAATTTAATAAAATAATCTTATTTAATTAAAATTCATTTTTAATTAAATAATCTTATCTTATTTATTTAAAATCTCTCTAAATTAAATAATATTATCTCATTTAATTAAAATGTCCCTTTTTAATTAAATTAAATAATCTTATTTAATTAAAAGAAAATCTCTCTTTTAATTAAATAAAACCCCCACTTAAATCCCTCTTTGTTGAAAAAGGAAATAAATTAAATAAAAATAAATAAAGTTCTTTTTTCTACACATCTTCCTAAGTGGTGGGCTTTTTTCCTCTTAATCATAGCCTTTGATTTTGCCTCTTAATCTCTACCATCCATTTCTCTTTATAAGGAAACCTCTCCTTCTCATTTGATAGTCAAGATTTTATGCTATTGTTATGTTGCCGGTTTGGAGAGCAATTTTGGAGGGGATTTTGAGCACTTGAGCTTGGATATTGCATCTTCTCTCTTCTTGTCTTCTTCTTTCATGCCCCATGGCAATCCATTTAGATTAATTTTGCACTTTCTTGTTAGATTAGATTCATGTTTCCTTTCATAGATTAATCTTGCATTTGTATTTCCTTTCATAGAATAATCATGCATTGTTATCATATAGATTAATTTCCTTTCTTGCATTGTTATCATGTAGAATAGATTTCATTTGCATGCATACTTGATGATCATGGAGACTAGCACTCTTTATTTTCCTCTTTGAATCTCTCATTTTATGGTGTACTTGCATGGGCACAAACTAGGTCAATTTGAGGGCCTTCATTACAAACCCTTGCACTCCATGAATAGAGACCTATGAGTTGCCATTCAAGACCTCATTCTTGAGCAATCTTGTATACAATGATTCATAGAAGTGTGACACATTTTTAGCACACAAAAATAACCAGACCCTGCAGACCAAGTGAAAAAAGATGAGGATGTCAATACTCAAAAAGATCAAATCGATGAGCAGGACACCACTCTGGATACAACCCAAGAAACCATTCAAAGTAATATGCCTATACTAATGAAGAAAATCAATATTTTAGAGGGTAATGGTGGATCTATAGCAGAAGACATGAGCACACCCGAGAACAAGGGTGATGCTGAAGAAAAAGACACCACAGATAATTCAAAGGAAATAATTGTAGAGAAGGCTGCAATCGATGATAAGAGAGATAAGTCTGCTGGTCAAAAGAAAGAGAAAATAAAATAGGGAGAAGGGGACACACAAATAGAGAAGGTTGAAGAAGCAAAGAATGATGAGAAGGAGAAGCAATTAGAAGAAAAATCTGCAGAGACACCCAAGGTTGAAGGAGAGATGTCTTCACAAAATCGACAGGTGCCACCTGAGAAGAAAACACAAGAAGCATCTTCCACAATGCCTTCACCAACCACTTTAGAGAGAACAAATGAACTAGCTATGGTAGTTCATACCTCTGCATCCCCACAAATCTCAAAGAAGATGAAGGGAAAGTATAAAAATCTAGTAACTCTAGATGAAATCATTGAGATTCCAGTTTTTGATCCAAGGACATTAGATCCAACTACATTGACAAAGTATGCCAGGCTCTATGAGAGAAAATCCATTCAAGACAAACTAAAGAGAGCAAAAAAAGAGGCCAAGGCACTGGAAGTAGCAAGAGGTGTACTTTAATAGATTGTACCAGAAGTAGATATTGATCAAAAGCTCCAAATTCTTGATCAACTGGTAATAATCATAGATGCAATAACATCTCAGAATATTGATGCTGAGAAGGTTATGGAAGAGAGACTTGAACAACAGTAGGAGTTCAAGCTAGCCGAGAAGATAAGCCAGGAAGTGGCATTGAAAAAGGTTAAGCTATCTGAATTGGTAAGTATAATTGATCCAATCATATCAGAATCTATTACCTTAATATAGAAATTGTGCACTCTAGATCAACTCACTCAGGAGTATACCGACTAGATAGCACAAATTGATGCTGATCTTAAGTCCAAAGAACAAAGTCTCACAAATAAGGAAGAAGCAATTAAATTGCATGATGAGAAAATCAAATAGGCTTAGAAATAGAGATAGGACATACATATTACATAGATGAAGTACAAAGATGAGGTAAATGAGCTACAAGCTCAACTCTTACTGACACATTCACTCCTGCAACAAAATGTGACAGAGGCAAATACATTAATTTCCACCCCTGAATTGTCTGTCCTAGATAGCATTTATGATATGCCCGCAAGGCTAGAGCTACAACACATGGCAGTAGAACAATTGAAAGAAAAATGGGAGAAAATGCAAGAAGATATCAAGACAACCCATTCCAATATAATTGACATATTGTAAGTTGCACTTTTTTGTCACAATTGTGATATACTATAAGTTGTACATTTTTGTCATAACTATCAAAGAAAGGGGGAAATTGATATGTTCACTCACCTCAGTTAAAAGGGGGAAACAATATGTATAGTAAAAGAAAATGGAAAATACAAGGAGAAAATAATATGTACATACAGAGCAAAGAACATAAAATGTATAGTATACATGTACATATACTTATACTATACTGATGCATACAGTTAGGGGGAATCATATGATGACATGGATATAAACAAGGTGTACATACTAAACACTTAATTATTATGCACATATCAGTATTTGATACTAATTTCAAAGGGGGAGATTGAAGGCATTGTATTTTTCCATTAGTATACTTAAGGAAAAACATGATCTGCACCATCGGTTTACTCTACACCCACAGATAGGGCACAACACTACCTGACGCCAAGGTTACCAGACAAACACTATTCAATTTTATCCAAAGACAAAAAGGTTAAAGGAAACCCAACGAGTAACAATAGTGCAACCCAAAGGAACAACAAAGAGAAGAAACTGATAGACAAAGGGAACCCAATGAACAGTTCAACAAAGGAACACCAACAAACTTCAAGTTCAACCTGATGACCAAGAACTGACAGTCAGTTACATCCCGCAAAAAGTGGACATGACTTTCCACATCAGATAAATCACTGAAGTTGTAGTTATAGATTATGGATTTACTTTTATATCCATTATGTGCAGAGGAAGCAATGTATTTATTATTGTTTTAATTAGTTTTACTGATTTAAAACATGCAAACTAAAGATCAAGGTCAAGTTGTAAACCTTGGATCTAAGAGTTAACTTTGTAATGTGTCATTCCAAGATAGGTCAAATACTTGTATAAATATGTGCTCAATCTATTGAAAATTGTTGTTGTTCAATGAAGATTGTAGCCATGGAGAGCATCTAGAGACTAGATAAGAGAATTAATGCAGAAGGACATAAATACAATCAAGTCAGTTTCAAGAATAGAACAGAGGCTACCGACAAGCAGAGAAAAGGTATTCATCAATCACTTAAGGTGATATTTTTATTCTGAGAGCTTTAATAGATCTTTAATCAGAAATTGTAGATTGCATATAGTCAGGTCAACATTTTTACTCATTCTAACAAGTGTAGTATGCATATGAAATCCTTTCAAGAAAGGTGGACTTAACAGTCTTATTGTAAATCTCATAACTGAGTGCACACTTAAATCAGTGTTGCTAAAGCTCTTAACAAATTAGATCTTAACATGTCTCCACCTTAATACTCCTAACAGTGTAGATCATCAGAAGTGATCAAATTGTAAGCCTTAACCGACTCCATTCCATTTTGCAGATAGTGAAGTGTTGTGGGTGTCATCCCCATTGTATTTTTTACTTCCTAATATAAGTTTTCTACGATACCATATCTTGTGTTCTGTGTTTCTCATTTTCATGAATGTTTCTATGAATGCTACAAACTATTAAAGGTTATGAATGAACAATACATGCATAAGAAAGAACAAAAGTAATGGTCGATAATGTAGTAATGAATGATTACTAATGATGAATTAAGAAAGGTGTTAAAAGTTTTAGAGGTACTGATTCACCCCTCCCCTCTTAGTACTACTTCCATCAATTCCAACAATAATTATGATGATTATTATTATTATTATTATTATTATTGTGTGTGTGTAGTCTTATGTTTATTGTTTATTCTTCTATTCATAAGTATGCGATTCCAAAACAATTGACTTATTTGTTTGATATTGATAATTATTCTAGTGTTTAACACTAGTCTAGCCTAGTTGTTTGACCTAGTTCATATTTGTGGTTTTGAGGTAACTTTATTTGCTAAATTTTAATATTTTCAATTGTGAAATTAATATCAAGCAAGTTAGTTGATTAGTTACTAATTAAATAATTTGGTCATGTTGATCTCCATAGCTTGCACTTAAAGATAAGTCTCAGAAGTTTCACAGATGTGAGACCTAACTCCAGCCTATGAAACAATCTTTGAGATTTTAGAAGTGGGCTTTTTTTGTTTTTTAGGGAGATGAAAACGTATAGAGACATGCTAAAATAAATGAATATGTCAACTTATGCTAATGTGGTACATCAAAATCCTAATGAGGTTCACTTTTAAAATTGTATAATGTGACTTAAACTCTATAAAGCATTCAAAAAGGTTTGAAAGAGAAAATACACGAATCAAAACTTTTTAATACAACCACAAAGTTAAAGATTAAAGAAGAAAAACTAGAAATAACAAAAAACAAATGGTTCCATGATATTGAACACAAAATGCCACATCCTCTTAATTGTTGGGGGAGAGAATATTACAATGGATGTTTAAGGATAATTTCAAATATCCAAATCATCCCATGAGAGGCACCTACTAAAGTTTAATGAAATTAAAATGCTATTATGTCTTCCTATTGAACTATTAACTATGAACTCCCTAAATCTTAAATCTTGAACTATCAACTTGTGAATCTTTAAATGCCTTTACAATCCAAATACTACATAAAAATTCCCTTTCATTGGGTGCAATTGAGATACCTAGGTAACATAACCTTATCAAAAAATTTGGCTTTAAATCCCATGATGAGGCTATTAGAATTGCCTAACAACTTAGTGTTTATTTCTTGTGAGATGTTGCAAAAATAAATTTGAAAACCATTAGGGGAATATGGTTTTAATTAATTATTAAGCTATTCATTTCTTTTTGATAATTAATCAGGACTATAGCCAATTAATTAAATTAATTAGGATTAGTGGATGACATAGCTCAATTAGGTAATGCTTAATTACTTAGCTGATATGTCCTAGAAGGCACTAAATATGATTGAACTAGGTTAATAAGATTTAGGTGTCTATACTAAACTCTTTAAATCTCAAGGACCCCTGATTCTGATCTCCTAGAAGACTTCAATATTTTAGTGGTTAGGAGTTCAAAGGTCCCCATGACCCCAAAGGGTTTGGGCATCTTTGATATCTGAAACCCCAAAAGTTTACAGCTTACCTCCAAGAGCCCTTTAGGCTTAACATAAAGGAACATTAGTGATGTTTGCATCCCCAATGCCTAAAAGGAATCGGGGATGCCAACATCACTAACACCTAACAAATCAAAAAGGATTTCTAATCTCCCATTTGAATCCTTAAAATGTAATTCATAGATGAGGGAATCCCTAAAATCTAATTGGATCAGGGATGTGAAAACCCTGATCCCCAAAATTATAAACCTCCTACAAAGAGCTATATGTTTCGATTCAGGGATACCCATACCTTTGATCATTGAAAAGGGAATCAAAGTTGGGAAACCCAAATGTTCTAATTTTATTGCTAAATTTCATGCTTGGGTAGGTTAAGGGGATATAAAATGTGTTAGAATAGTCCCAAAGGATAACTAAGAGGGGCCGGGGGGGGGGGGGGGGGGGGGGGTGAATCAG
>MU223317.1:371631-392901 GCA_018584345.1 Thuja plicata | reverse complement strand
TAATCCATCAGGTGTTTCTCTTGTGAATAGGTTATAATCTGCTGCTCCTTTCTTGAATCCAATCTTGGTAAGATAACCATCAAGTCTCTCATACCAAGCTCTTGGGGCATGTTTAAGACCATAGAGTTCTTTCTTCAATTTGCATACCATGTCTGGTTCATTTGAAGGACTAAATCCTTCAGACTGTTCAATGTAGACTTCTTCATTCAAATCATCATTTAGAAAAGCTAACTTTACATCCATTTGATAAAATTTAAAGTCTTTGAATGTTGCGTATGCCAAGAATAACTTTATAGCTTCTAGTCTGCTCACAGGGGCAAATGTATCAGTGTAGTCTATTCCTTCTCTCTATGCATATCCCTTGCATACCAATCTTTCTTTGTTTCTAACTACTGTACCATCTTCATTCATCTTGTTTTTGAATACCCACTTTGTTCCAATCACATTTTTTTCACTGGGTCTAGGGACCAATTCCCATGTATGATTTTTAATTATTTGATCTAATTCTTCTTTCATTGCATTCTTCCAATCAGAATCATTACAAGCATCTTCAACACTTAAGGGTTCAATCTGTGAAAGTAAACATACCTCTTCATCCATTGCTAGACCTTTTGCTTTAGATCTAGTCAAAACACTGCTGCTCTGATCTCCAATGATATCATCTTTAGAGTGGTATCTAGATGTGAATTTTGGAACCTTAGGTGTGTCTTCTTCTTCTGTAATATGTGATTCTTCTCTACTTGATTCAGGGTCATTGCATGAGACATTAATGCAATCAAACATTTCTTCAATAACAGTATCTTTGCTGCTAGGTCTAGGTTCATCTTCAATCATAGGTGCATAATCATAGTATCTCTCTTGAACCATAAACTTTTCATCAATCTTAACATGCGTGATTTCAATTATCTTCTTTAATCTCAAATTAAAACATCTATATGCTTTGTGTTTAGTATAATAACCAAGGAAAATACCTTCATCACTTCTAGCATCAAACTTACCAACACCATCATCTCTCTTGATGTAGCACTTGCTACGAAAGATTCTGAAATAATTTACTGTAGGTACATTTCCAAACCAAAGTTCATAGGATGTCTTATCCGCGCCTGGCCTCAATTGGGTTCTGTTGATAGTATATACTGCTGTGTTCACTGTATCTCTCCAATAGGTGTGCGCAACTTTTCCTTCAATCATCATAGTGCACACTATATCAAGTATGATCTTGTTCCTCCTTTCTACAATCCCATTCTGCTGAGGGGTTCTAGGTGCACTCAACTGTCTCTTAATACCATGTTCTTCACAATAATCATAAAACTAATTAGAGGTGAACTCTCCTCCTCTATCTGATCTCAGACATTTCAATTTTAATCTGGATTCATTATCAACTTTAGCTTTGAATATTTTGAACTTCTCAATGGCTTCAGAATTCTCCTTTAAGAATGCAACCCACATCATCCTAGAAAAATCATCAACAAACAAAATGAAATACCTTTCTCCATAGTATGATCTTGTTTGAGTAGGACCACACAAATATGTATGCACTAGATCCAATTTGTTTTCAACTGAGTTATGCTTGCTTCTAAAGGAACTCCTTACATGCTTTCCCATAACACGTTCCCTGCATATTGTGTCAACTGGTCTTGCAATACTTGGTAGGTCTCTAACTTCTTTAACATTACTTATCTTTACTATATTGTCAAAATTGACATGACAAAGTCTCTTGTGCCATAACAAACTGTCATCCACCTTTTCAACAAAACAACTTACATCAGAATTGAGCTGAAAAACATTACCTTTTGTTTTAGATCCTGATGTAATCATGTCTCCATCCTTGTTTTTAATTATGCACTTGTTTTCTTTGAACTCCAAATGATAACCCTTGTCAAGTAGTTGTCCAACACTCAGCAAGTTATGATTTAACCCATCAACATATAGAACATCATCAGTCTTGTTCTTTCCATCCAAAGTGATAAAACCTCTACCTATGATAGGTTTAGGAGTGTTAGCTCCAAATCTAACCATACCACCTTTGTATTTGTCCAACTGAACAAATCTATCTTTGTCACCTGTCATATGATGAGAGCATCCACTGTCAATGATCCAATCAGTTCTGATGTCTTCTTTGGAAATTAGGGCTAGCTCTTGTTCTTCCTTTTCATCTATAATGTCCATTTCCTCAAGTAACCTTTCCATGTCTTTAAGGAAAATGAATCCAATTTCATCTTCTCTTGAATCTTCATCAGTTACACCTTCTTCAACATGATAACATTCCTTCCTATATTCGGGTTTGTAATCATATCTAAACTTCTTGACTCTTGTGGGACACTTAGATGCAAAGTGACCAATCTTGTTACATGAAAAACATTTGAATGGAAGTTGTCCTTCATATTTTCCTTTTCCTTTATTTTCCCTTCTAGCAATCGTAGCAATGATTTCTTCAAGTTCTTCATCAACTTCTTCTTTCTCATTATGACTGCAGATGTGTAAGGATTTCTTACCATGGACTGAGGCTTTGAAAGCTGTTTCACTTTTAGGTTCTATCTTTAATCTTGATATCTCAAATGCAGAGATTTTTCTGATCAAGGTCTCTCTTTTGAAATCTTGTGAAAATTGCATGGTTTCCTCTAGAATACTGATCTTGTTTTCATAGTCTGATGTTAAAGTAGTTAGCAACTTGTCCATTATATCTTCTTCTGATATTTCATCACCATTGTTTTTGATTCCAGATACTGCTTCATTTATCCTTTGATTATAAGCTCTAATGTTCTCTTTAGGTAACATCTCAAGACTGTTGTATTTCTTCTTCCATGTCTTTCTATGTGCATTCTTTGCTTGAACATCTCCTTCGAACATATCTTATAAATACTTCCATATGTTATATGCTCTATTTATCTTCTTGATCTCAGAAAATTCACTATCATATAAGGTGTTGATTAGGGCTTCTTTGGCAATTGCATTATTGGTAAATGTTTCCTTTTGTCTATTAGTAGCATTATCCTTTGCAAGGTCTTTCAGAGATGGAATTATAACTTGTTGTGTGGCAATTTCAAAGATCTCAAATCCAACACACTGTAGATGTGTTATCATTTTGTTTTTCCAATCCATATAATTTTCTCCATCGAACTTAGGGATTTCTTTTCTGAAGTAAGACATCTGATCTACCTTAAGCTGTTAGGATTCTTCTCCAAGGCACTTGGCTCTAATACCAATTGTTAGAATAGTCCCAAAGGATAACTAAGAGGGGGGGGGGTGAATCAATTATCTGTAACTTCAGTTCTTTTTACTTCTTTAACTTTAGAATAGAACAAAGTAAATGCTTAATCAGATAACACAGTACTCAACACACAATTTGAGTACGGGGAAACCAAATGGTAAAAACCCCGGTGGGAATTAGCACCCACAATAAACTATACTTGTTTGTAGTAATCCCTGTTAGAATATATTTCAACCTTGTTAGGAGTTGTACAATACAATGCAATAAGTATAGTGACCTGGTTAAGGGTTGGACCCTATTAGGAGTCTTTTACAAGTAACCCAGTTAGGGGTGGTGGACTCACTGTCTAAAAGCTCACTGCTTGATGGTGAAGGTTACAACCTTCTATATAACAGATATGCACTATATCTGATGATGAACTGTAGAGTAGACCTGCTTGTCTTGATCAGTTCCAGTTTATTGCAATCTTTCACTTCTTCTTCACATAGACTCTTGATGAATGAACCAACTCTGATAATCTGATCTGAACATCTTTCTTATCTTTTCGTATCATTCACACTTAGCGTGTCACCTTTGACTTGCTATAAGTATCTTCCTCATAGTATGAGATCATGGGACCTATAAGACAACTCTTCATAACATCTTTTTCGGCTCTACTAAGCACGCAAATATAATTACAACCGTGCAAGTATAAACCAAATAGACGCGATGCTTCACTAAGTCGGCCTCACCAATTTAACTCTATCTTTGCAATCTTCTTGAAACACATTTGGCACCTTTGGATTAATGTCATTAACTCATAACTAAACATGAATAAACACACGCATATACAGAAGATAGGTGCAACTCAAGAAACATGTGATATACGTCGGCCCTAAACCGTTACACTTCCAGAACTGTAATTGCCAATAACAGAATTACATAACTTTACTGAAACATCATATCTAGGTTTGCATGTATGCACATAACATAATAAACATGTCAACAACATGTATCTATCCATGCAAGTCTTCATATAATCATTCTGATAAGTACATACAAAATTACTACTGTGTATTATATGTTTTCATCAATGACAAACATACAATCAATCAACTGCTTAGAATCAAATCTCCAACAAAATGTAGGATTTTATTTAGCATGAAAGGGTTATTATGGAGTTAGTTATTTTTCTTCTCATTCTTTAGTTAGTTTTCTATTCCTAGCTTAAGTAGTCCAATCAAGCTCTTGAATTGGTGCAGGAGCACCTAGGCTAATCTCTAAGGTAGTTTCAATTTTGTCTTGTACTAACCTTAGCCAAGTCAGTAGTATTTAATTTTTTACCTTATAAGGTCTTGCATGTTTTTTCCTAGGCAGATTAGACTAGGCTCAATCCAACCTAGATGTTTAATGCTTTGATATGATTAGTGTTATATCAGGACTAAAGATGAGAAAATGGGTCTTAAAGCCTTTAAGGATTGGGAAAGGGTATAAATATGCTTAAAATAGTTCCTCGGATGTTTCTACATCATTCTAGGTCGATTAGAGACCCTTAGAATTAATTTTACAAAAAGATGTAAAAGTTGTCACAATGTTGCTTGACCATATTTTTGCAACTTTTATTGTTGGATGATAACAATTACAAAATTGGATTCTTTTCGAAGAATCATTATGGGTAGTTTCCATAATGGCCTACCATCAAGGATAAGGCATATTAAGACATATGGGATCCCATTTCCCAAGGCAGAGAGTGATGTAATGTAATTTTGAATGTGAATTGAAGCTTAGAGTTTTGGTTTGCAGATAGAGTCGACTTGCATTGTGTTTAAGTGATATTGTATGGATTGAACTTTGAGAGTTAGTGTTGGATCTATGTAGTAGAATTTGTTCTAAGAGTTTTCTATTCATTAGTGTAGTTGATTTGAGTTCATTAGATTAGTTTTTGAAATTTGTTTGTAGATAGCATAATTACTCATTTATTTTAGACTATTTTTTGGTTTCATGGCTCCCCTATAGTTCTCCACCATGAAAATCATCATGGAATAGAGGAACATGGTAGGGAAACCATTTAAGTTTATTTTTTTGGAAGGATGAGATCATAAGAGAAAGATTTCTATTTTTGAGATCATGCCCTGGGCGAGATCAGTGTGCCCGGCTAGGTGCATGACATAGAAAAATTGATGTGCAATTGCAGGGGATAGAGAGGAAACATAGAATCAAGCATGGTTTTAGAGAGATAGATGTCTTATAGACACCTAGAAATGAGATTAGGCATTGGCCAATCGATTTAGGTAGATGTCCAAGTAGAAATCAGAGGACATCACAAATATAGCCCAATTAGCCCTATTAGCCCTACATTTCAAGAATCCACTATACGAATGCCTTAGGAACCTAAGACCACCAAAATAATCAGGGTCTTGAAAAAGGGTATCTGAATGTCAAGTTAGTTTTTGGGGTTATTTGGAATTTTTGAGAACAAAATTGGGAAAAACACTTTGTTTAGGGCTAGTAGACCAGTTAGGCCTGTCATGCCCAAACCATAGTCAATCTTGAAGTTGATTGAGAAATCCTTAATTCCCTATTCAAATGGGATCATTCGTGAGACAAATAGTTTTTTTAGTGATGAATGCACCTCGTGTAGTACTTATGATGAAAATGTGGTGAAGTTGCACTTGGAGACTTCCAAGGAGTGAAGAGTTGAAGTATAGTTAATTATAGTTACCCCTCAAGGTGAAGCACAAGGAGACCAACTCATAGAGTTGAGTTAGTGAAGTATTAGGCCAGTGGAGAAAACACTTTTGAGGTCCTAGAAGTGAATTTAGGATCTTGAGAAGGCTAGGACAAGTAGATTCCTAGATAGTGTTTGTGCAAGCACACCTTGGAGAGTCTCTATCAGATTGGTATCAGAGCCAATCAAATTTGGCTTGTGGTGAATGTTCCAACCAGAAGAGTTAGTAGGAGAGTCTACAATAATGAAAAATGCAGCGTTGGAAAAGAAAGTGGATGAGAAAGAAGAAGAGAATAGATTTCTCAGAGAGAGATTGGCACAATTGGAACACAAGGTGGACCAAGTGGAAGAAAAGACTGAGGAAGTGAAGGATAAGGTTGAAGGAAAGAGTGAAGAGTCTGCATTAGATGATGAGGTACCTGAAGCTGACCCTGTCCTCACTGAAGAACCATTCTTGAAAGCATAAAAGGCTTTAAGTGGTAAGGCATTGGAAGGAGTTCCTATATTTAGTGAAAATATGGAACCAAAGATAGTCCTAGATTGGATAGAAGGACTAGAGAATCACTTTGAGTGTGATGATATAAAAGAAGCTCAAAAGGTCAAGGTAGATAAGGAAAGACTTAGAGGGTCTGCACTCACTTGGTGGAAGTTTATCTAAGATGAGAGAGAGAAGGAAGGAAAGAAGCTCACTGCCACATGGAATGTTATGGTAACAAAAATAAGAAATGCCTATGTACCTAAAGATTATGAGATTCAGTTACATAAAAGGAGATAAAGTATGAGACATAAAGACTTGGATGTGAACTCTTATACTAAGGAGTTTCAAAGGCTATGCATGAGGTCTCAAGTTGTAGAATATGAGCAGGTGAAGGTAGTTAGATACCTTAATGGAATCCAGTGGACTATACAAGATGAAATGAGTCTCTTGACTCCTGATACTATTCAGAAATGCCACCAAATTGTAGTAAAAGTAGAAGAGAAGCTAAGGAAGAAGCAAGACTTAAGCACCACTAGAGGTAGAGGCAAAAGAAGAGACAATAGAGGATAGAGAGGTAGACATGGTGGTAGAATTTCTAAGACAAAGGCTCAAGGAGAGACCAAACTTATTGAGAAGCAAGAAGGAAGTTCAAACAGAGGAAAATCCAATAGAGGAAGGAAATCTAATAGAAATTGGAGAGGAAGAAATAGTGGTCAAGGTAGAGGTTATTACTTTGTAACTATGAAGTGTTACCACTATAACCAAATAGGACACCTTGTATACAGATGTCCAGAGAAAGGCTCTACTTCCCAAGGAAATGACAAGAGGGTAAAATTTGTTCAAGATGAGTCTAGTGGTGGAAGTAAATACCCTGAGGTACCCCTAGATTCAGAAGGAGAGAAATTGATGATGAGAAGAACATTAATCTAGGAACTAGTTAAAGAGGAACCTAATCAAAGAAGGTCACTTTTTAGATTGAAATGTAAGATATTGGGCAAAGTTTGTAGAGTCATCATAGACTCAGGGTCTACTAATAATATTGTGTTAGAGGAGGCAGTCAACAAACTGAAGATGA
Source organism: Thuja plicata (assembly GCA_018584345.1). Lineage (NCBI taxonomy): Eukaryota > Viridiplantae > Streptophyta > Pinopsida > Cupressales > Cupressaceae > Thuja > Thuja plicata. The sequence continues at coordinate 385,430 of MU223317.1, read as the reverse complement.
AGAGAACACCCCATAGCAACCCATACAAAGTTACTTGGTTGAACACCATGTTGGTACTCCTAAATTTGGAACAAATTTGGAGTGACCATGTTAAATTTTTCAGTTGAGCAAAGTAAGTACCCTTGAAAAATTATGTAAGAAGGCTCAGTTGGAGTGATTGAAAAGATGCCCGGATGATTTTCATGAGATACAAATTTTGAAGAGGCTTTAATGCCTTCCATTTGACATATGCAGTGGGTCCCAGCTCCCAAATTCCAATTCTGACATGTTTAGGGAGTAGTCATTTTGAGGGGGTCACCTAATTCTGCACTTTGCTAATTGTCAATTTGCTGTCCAGAGCCTACTTTTCTTCTGAGTATCTCACACCCTGTTGAGTTTCATAGTTTGCCACTTTGGGAATGTGTTCCATGCATATTAGAGAGATTGTTTTTTAGATCTCAGATTATTTCGAATCCTTTTGATAAGTTTTCATACTTCCTAAAGTTGGTTGCTCAGAACTGTCTGCATTTTTGTTCTGCCTAGAAATCTGAATAGCATAGTTTGACATGTTATAACTTTTGACCAGTTCACCCAATTGAGAAAATTCCTTTTGTACTGTGTTCCAGTGGTCACACACTCTATATTTTCCAGTCTGTAGATCTTTCTGAAATCATATGACAAGTTTTCTAGAACCATTCCAGTGGTGAATAATGCTGATTTCCTGAGTTTTCAAGTACAGAATTGGTAAGTGACCTACTTTGAGTTCTTGAGAATGTGTACCCCGGTGAAAATTTTGGATAATTGAGTTTTCCCTCATATTGTAAACATAGGAGTGCACCTACCTGAAAATTTATAGACTCCTACCAATCCAATTATCCACTTTGCCAGAGCCTTTCCGTTTCCAATTTATTAAAGTTTCACTGAAATGCTGAATTCAGAATTAAATGGCATACTTTGTCCTTTCCCCATTTGCACCCCATTCGAGGTCAGAAATAATTGAATATGGATTTACATCATAGACCTAGGAATGAACTCCTTTGAAGATTCCCAAACCTTGACCAATCCGGTAGATCACTTTTCTTTGCCGATTTCGAACCCGATTTCTGCATATTTATTGTGTTTTAGTTCAAAAAAGTGTTTAAGGTGCTATCTTTGCAGATTGGTATCAGTTCAGTGGTTTGTTTTTAGAAGAGGAAAACTGGGGATTCATGTTCCACATCTGGCATTCAATCAGGATCCAGAGGTTGAGTTTCTGAAAGATCTTTTTGATGACCCTTTGAATTCAGTTTCGGAGGCAATTTATTCAGTTTGCAGTGCGGAAAAGATTTATGTTTGCAAAATGGTCATTTTTAGGAAGTGATAACTTTCTGTCTGAAGGATGTTTTCAGGAACCAATCAAGGCATCATGCTCATTGCATATCAATGTACTACCTAACTTGATGGCAGGGCTTCAGAATATGATTTACTCATTTTGCAATGGTCAATCTTCACTATGTGATTGTTATAAGGCCCAGATGTGATTAAATATGCCAAAGGGGTGATCAACAAAATCTTAGAAAGTTAATGATGTTTGAAGGTGTAACCATTGATCAATATGTTGCAGAAACTGTTTTGGACCCTATAAATTGACAAGGTTTTGAAGAAAATAGGCCCGGGTCCATCATAGCACTAGTGGTCAAAGAGCATAGATAAATACACTGCCAGCATAATGAAAATACAAAATTACAAAAGCATATACCAAGATTGCCGTGCATTGTACCAAATGGTTTATATATTTGATTGATGGATTTTTTGGTGTTTTCAAAACATTATGAATTACTTGGTAAATGGAAGACAAAAGGTGTTTCAATGTTAAAAAGAAAGATGTTTTAAAATGTTAAAATGACCATACATGTGGCTTTTTGTAGAACACAAGGGAGTTAGTGACCTGTGTTTTACAAGAGAAACCATGTGCAATGTACCTAGGAGAAGGAGCTATACATTAAAGAACAGTCAATACATTTGCTAAAGACTCATTCCAGCAGCATAAGCAAATCCATTACCAAGCCAAGTATCAAGTTTGCACAGACAATGAGGGCAGTTTGCAGTGTATTTTAAATGTTTTGTTTAAAGCTTCATTTGTCCATCTACTGCACAGTATTAAGTGGGTGTTTGCAGATTTTTAAACATTCATTTAATGATTACTTTGCAATCCAGCATTGCGCAGACAATGAAGCATTGGGGAGAAAGCACACGCTATTTTTTGGGGAGCCAATATCAATTCATGCCATTTCCTTTATTAACTCAGCATCAGTAGAAAAGGGTGTGAACTTTTGACTAGATTAATGCATTGTATATTGCGCAGACAAAGGCATGAATTATTTGACAGGCTGCGTAACATGTTGGAGAGTTTAACAATGTTTAAGACCAGATTGCCAAGTGTTTGGCATCTTTTGAAACCAAAGAGGATTCTATGCTGGGCATGGTGAAAGGGAGATTTCCATTTCCAGCTGCTGCGATGGATTTTTGTGTTGAAGTTTGAAGTATTTTGAATGATTTTAAATGAAATCTGCAAATGTTCCTCCATAGGAAGTGGTGCCCTGGGCATTAAAACAAGATCATGGTCTTCCTTTGCAGAGTTTCAACCCCATTGATGAGTAGTACTCAGTGAAAAACCCAGAAAAATGAAAAACTATGTATTTCCATTATCCCACATGGTCTAGGCAAAGGGATTTTTTGATATTTATAAGCTAAAACACTAACATCCAATGTAAATAAGAAGCCCAGAGGCTCTTGGTGAGCTCCTAGGGGCTGGGGGTCAAATTGCATAGGCCATATATAGTGTTTTAGAATGAAATCCGAAAATGGCTTTAAAACATGAGATGATATATCCCACATTCATCCGGGGAAGGCAAACTGAAGGCTTTATATGCAAAAACAAGAACATATGAATTTGAAGTTGAAGAGGAGGCTATCCATGCGTGCGCCCAGTCATTTGACCACCTCGGTTTCTATGTGTAAAAATGGAGGAAATCAAATTTTGACGAAAATGGACAGAAGTTGTTGGTCACGAAGTCGCGAGATGCACTTGGTTGCCCAGTCGTCAAAGGCCCCAGTCGCCCAGTCGGGAGAGAAATCGCAGGTAACCGCCAGAATTCTGAGACTTGGTGACTGATCACTAGCAGTTAGTCGTGCAGTCGTGAGACATTGAAATTGACCGCTAAGACTTGGCGACTAACCGCTAGCGGTTAGTCGCAAAGTAGCCAGAAGGAAATGTTAGTTGTCACGACATGGAGATTGCCACTAGTCGCGCAGTCGTGAGATGAGAACAAGCCGCCGGATGCCAGTCGCTAGGTCACCTAGGAATGATAGATAAGGTGAAAATGGCTCACAACTTTGATTTCTTGATTGTCGCATGGTCGCCGGATGTAACTGAGGTTAAAAATGAGTTAAAGGCATAGTTTGTGACAACAAATGAGAAGGTGCCACTTGTCAAAATTTGGCAATTTCTGGGCAAAATATGCATAAATCTGAGGTTTTCAAAGACTTTAAAATGTGCATAGAGATAATTTTAAAAGGGAATTTAATAGTTTTATTGAAAATTTTATATGTTTATTCCCGAAGGGTTGTTTGAAAATAGTTGAAGGCAGAGGGTTTTGCCAGGGAGATCAGATTTTTTAAAAGGTAAATAAAATCAGATTTGTACAAAGGAAAATGAGACAAAATGCATAATGTTTTATTGCATAAGTCAGATTTGAAAGAGCTTTCTACGAGGTCTTGTAATCAGATATTTTATCAAATTTTCAAAGATATTTTCAACAGACGAAATCAGATTTGATGGACTTTTCAGTGGGAGATTGAAAGAGATATTTTAAATCAATCAGATATTTTGAAAAACAAGGAATGAGTAAAAATCAGATTTGAGAGAAGGACAGGTGTTTGCTAGACAAAATTTTAGGGTTTCTTCTCTTCTATATCTTCCTTTTTTTTTCTCAGTTGTAAGGTTTCCTCTCCTCTGCTCTGTTCTGGTTTTTTCCTACAGATGCCTAGAGCAGGTCCCTGTTGGTCTTGTGGAAATTTTATTGTAAGATATACTTCTATGTCTTTGTATATTCATGAAAGCTTATTGTCTGGATGTTTTGAAGCAGAATACAGTAATAGAATATAGTGTGGTTCTCCCTCTTTCATATCATCTTGTCTCTTTGCATTCTGTTTGTGCTCTAGTGTGTTTCACCTATAAGACATTTGAAATACACCAGCTACAAGGTAGTTTGTTTAATTATTTATGAGTTCCTTTCAAGGAGAGGACTAAGTTTCATAGATAATTTTAGAGAGCAAAGCATTGTGATAAGGATTTGATGCAGATGTATGTATATGAGAGGATAGTTTGTAAGGCACTCTATCTCAACTGCATGTAGTTTGTAAGGCACTCTACAATATCTCTATTATTTTATCTCTGTTGATTCATGTTTTCATTGACTCTTTTCCCAAGGGATAGGCACTAATTTAGAGTATAGTTTGCAGTCTGTTCCTCATCTAATATCAAAAATCATTTCAATTAAACATACTTTTGTTACTGAGAACAAATGAGCTGAACTCATAAGGATTTGTATCAGCAGGATACTATTCAGTTTGTTAATCCCTTGAAGAGTGGATCATTAGGTTATCCCTCCTACAATAAAAGGAAGAAGGATGAAAATCCTTGTATCACTAGTTTTTTCTATATTTAAGACCATGATTTGTATGGTTAAATCTTGTATTTGATTATGCTTGGTCATTTGCAAGGTGATTTATCAGTTGGTTAAACAAAGATACATAGCAAATCAGTGTCCACATTAATACCTACTGTGTAAACAACAATCATAAAAGGTAAAACCTACCTGAGTATATGTGGAGCTCAAAAATGAAGAAGGACCTTATCCAATCCTTAGCAATTAGGCTTTTCTTGTCTCTAAATCAGTATTAGAAGGCATGGTGTTCAAGTAGTCATTTCAAGAACTGTGGTTCATACAAGAAAAATCCCTAACACACCGGACAACATATCCTTGTCAATGAACAAGCATGGGTAGAAATTTCAATTGGGAGATACAAAGAAAAAGTTTGGTGTGATGTCCTACCTATGGATGCATGTCACCTACTACTTGGAAGGCCATGGAAATTTGACAGATAGGCCATGCATGATGGAGTAAATAATTATTATTCTTTAAAGAAGGACAATGTGACTTTCAAGATACAATCACTATTAGAGGAAGGAGAGATGAAGTCATCATACCCCAATTTTCTTATGGTTAGTGAGAAGGAGTTCATAGAAACCTTAGATAAAGGAGAGGGAGTAGGATTTTCACTTGTGTTAAAGCCAAAGGAAAAAAGTGCAGAAAAGACAATCAAGAAGACAGTGGCATAAGGAGGTGTAGGAGATGTTGCAGAATTATGAAGGCATTGTAAGTGATGGACAACCATCAAACCTAGCCCCTAAGAGAGTTTTTAGTCACCAAATTGAATTTATCCCAGGAGCTACCCTCCCAAATAAGGCAGCCTATAAGATCACTCCTCAACAAAATGAGGAAATTGCCAAACAAATTCAAGAACTCCTAAGCCAAGGTCTCATTAGGAAAAACATTAGTCCTTGTGTCGTACCCACTATCTTAGTACCCAAAAATGGAGGAATTTGGAGGCTCTGTACTGATTCAAGGGAAATAAACAGGATTAGCATTAGTTATAGGTTCCCTATCTCTAGGATAGAAGACCTAATGGACTACCTAGGAGAAGCTAAGTATTTTACTAACATTGACCTAAAGAGTGGTTATCATCAAATTAAGGTCAATTAATGAGATGTCAAGACTATAGAAGGTTTATATGAATGTCTTGTGATGTCATTTGGGCTATCTAATTCCCCATCTATATTTATGAGGCTCATGAATGAAGTCCTAAAAGACTACATTGGAAAATTTGTGGTAGTGTATCTAGATGATATAATAATCTATAGAAAGACAAAAGAGGAGCATCTTAGACATCTGTAGATTGTTTTCAAGAAGTTGCATGAGGAGGAGCTGATGATAAATTTGGAAAAATGTAAATTCATGAAGAAGGAGCTGGTGTACCTTGGGCTTGTATTGTCCCAAGGCAATTTAAAGATGGATCCAAGAAAAGTGGAATAAATTCTTAACTGGCCTACTCCAAGGACTGTAACATAGGTGATAATTTTTCATGGATTAGCCCAATATTATAGGAAGTTCATTAAGCAATTCAGTGTTTTTTGTGCTCCTATGCTAGATACCATAAAAGGAGGGATGAAAACTAAGTTTGTTTGGAATGAGAAATATACCCATGGATTTGAGTTGTTGAAGAAGAAGATTTCTACTCAACCAATTTTAACTTTACCAAGCTTTGAGCAGTTATTTACAATTGAGTGTGATGCTAAAAATGTGGCTATTGGTGTTGTTTTGAGCCAAGAGGGAAAACTAGTGGCTTTCCATAGTGAAAATCTCAGTGATGCTAAGAAGTACTCTTCTTATGACCTAGAGATGTATGCTCTAGTCCAAGCACTAAGGAAATGGAGGCACTACTTGCTTCCAAAAGAATTTTTGGTCTATTTAGATAATCAGGCACTTAGTTTCCTAAATTCACAAGACAAGCTTAGTCATAAACATATGAAGTGGGCAGAGTATCTGTAGGCCTACACTTTTAACATTAATCACAAGAAGGGACTATAGAATAAGGTAGTAGATGACTTAAGTATAAGAGCCATGGATGTATAAGAGATACACCTACAGAGCATGGGTATTGAGTGTTTCAAAGACCTATATGCAGAAGATGAAGACTTTGCAGACATCTATAAGGTATGTCAAGAGTATAAGAATCATTTTCATAGTCTAAATATACTATGAAAATTGATCTATTGTTTAAAGGAAGTCAATTATGTGTTCCTAGAGGATCAATTAGGGATAATATTATTCAAGAGAAACACAATGGTGCACTTAGTGGACATTTTGGTGTCAATAAGAGCCAAGAGTTAGTGCAGAGGTTTTACTTTTGGCCTAAAATGAATTTGGACATTAGGAAGTATTTTGAACATTGTGTGGGGTGTCAGAAAGAAAAGGGCTCATCTTCCAATGCAGGCCTTTACTAACCTATTCCCATTCCTAGTAGATGATGGGAATGCTTGAGCATGGATTTTGTTGTGGGATTTCCAAAGACCAAAAAGGGAATGGATAACATCTATATTATTGTAGATAGATTCAGTAAAATGGCACATTTTGTCCCATGCGAGACAATGCATGATTCTTGTCACATAGCACATTTATTCTTCAAGGAAGTGGTGAGGATACATGGATTACCTTTGAGTATAGTCTCTGACAAAGATACTAAGTTTATGAGTCACTTTTGGAAAATAGTGTGGCACAAGTTGGTAGCTAATCTATCTTTTGGGTCTTCATATCATCCTCGAACAGATGGCCAAACAAATGTGGTCAATAGAAGCCTTAGAAACCTATTAATTTGTATTACAAAGGAGTATGGTTAGACTTGGGATCAACTCCTAGGACATGCATAATATGCCTATAATGATACTATAAACATGACTATTGGTAAGAGTCCCTTTGAAATAGTTTATGGACTATATCCTATATGCATATTTTAACTCAGAGAACTAAAGGATGGAGCCAAGGGTAGTGGTTATGCTGCATAATTTGCACACTCCATGAAAGAGGTGCATGAAGTAGTGAAAAAGACTCTAACAGAAAACATAAGGTGGATGAAATAAAGAAGGATGTTCAATTTCATGTAGGGGAGCTGGTTATGGTCTATTTGATCAAAGATACACTACAGAAGGGAGTGCCACATAAGTTGTTGATGAGGAGATTAAGATCATGTACTATTGTGGCCAAATATGGCAACATTGTATACAAGATTGAACTCCCTGAGGATATTGGTTTGTCTCCAATATTCAATGTAGTAGATCTTATCATTTATAAGGGAACTACTCCATACCCATACCAGATCCTTACGGAGGTCATAAAGGAGGTAGAAGACCTAAACTTGACCCCTACACCACCTAAGAAGGCAGAGAAGATACTTGACTCCAGGGCCTACAAGAAGACCGGACAGAGAACTTATTATGAGAATTTGATGAAATGGAATGGACAAGGGGATACATAGGCCACTTGGATCAAGGAGTTTGAATTCAAAAAGTGGGGAGTGGATTCCAACTTACTCAATCCAAGGATGGATTGAAATATTTTTATTTGGGGAGGATGGTGCAGGAGCACCTAGGCTAATCTCTAAACTAGTTTCAATTTTGGCTTGTACTAACCTCATCCAAGTTAGTAGTGTTTAATTTTTACCTTAGAAGGTCTTTCATGTTTGTTCCTAGGTAGATTAGACTAGGCTCAATACAACCTAGATGTTTAATGGTTTGATAGTGATTAGTGTTAGATCAGGCCTAAAGATGGGAAAATGGGTCTTAAAGCCTTTAAGGCTTGGGAAATAGTATAAATATGCTTAAAATAGTTCCTAGGATGTTTCTACATCATTATAGGTTGATTAGAGACCCTTAGCATTAATTTTTCAAAAAGATGTAATAGTTGTCACAATGTTGCTTGACAACATTTTTAAAACTTTTAATGTTGCATGACAACAATTGTAGAATTGGATTCTTTTCAAAGAATCACTACAGGTAGTTTCCATAATGGACTAAAATAAAGGGTAAGGCATATTAAGACATCTAGGATCCCATTTCCCAAGGCAGAGAGTGCTTAAATGTGATTTTGAATGTGAATAGAAGCTCAGACTTCTGGTTTGTAGACACAGTCAACTTACATTTTGTTTAAATGATATTGTATGGATTAAAATAGGAGAGTTAGTGTTGGATCTTTGTAGTAGAGGTTTTTCTAAGCATTTCTGTTCAGTAGTGTAGTTGATTTGAGTTCATTAGATTAGTTTTTGAAATTGTTTTGTAGATAGCATAATTACTAGTGTAGTTTACACTTTTTTGGTTTCATGGCTGCCCCATAGTTCTCCACTGTGAAAATCCTCACAAAACATAGGAATATGGTAGGGAATCCATTTAAGTTTGTCTTTGTGGAAGGAGGAGCTCAGAAGAGAAAGCTTTCTATTTTTGAGATCATGCCCTAGGTGAGATCAGTGCACCCGGCTAGGTGCATGACAGAGAAAAATTGATGTGCAATTGCAGGGGAAAGAGAGGAAGCATAGAACCAAGCATGGTTCTAGAGAGTTAGAGGTCCTATAGACACCTAGTAATGAGATTAGGCATTGGCTAATCCATTTAGGTAGATTTCCAAGTAGAAATAAGAGGACTACACAAATATAGCCCAATTAGCCCAATTAGCCCTACATTTCAGGAATCCACTGTATGGATGCCTTAGGAACCTAAGATCAAAAAAATATTCAAGGCATTTAAAAAGGGTATCTGAATGTCAAGATTTTTTTTTTTGGTTTATTTGGAAGTTTTGAGAAAAAAAATTGGGAAAAATACTATGTTTAGGGCTAGTAGACCAATTAGGCCTATCAGGCCAAAACCATAGTCAATCTTGAACTCGATTAAGAAATCCTTAATGCACTATTAAAGTGGGATCATTGGGTAGACAAATATTTCTTTTAGTGATGAATGCACCCCCTACAATACTTATGATGACAATGTGGTGAAGTTGCACTTTGAGACATCCAAGGAAGAGTGGAGACTTGAAGTACACTTAATGATAGTTACCCCTCAAGGTGAAGCACAAGGAGACCAATTAATAGAGTTGAGTTAGTGAAGTCTTAGGCCAGTGGAGAAAATAATTGTGAGGTCCTAGAAGTGAGTTTGTGTTGGAGATTTTCTTCTGTGCAAATAATTGATTGTATGTTTTCCATTGATGACAACATATAATATACAACAGGTATCCTATGTGAAATTATCAATGTAGATGCTTTGGATCTATGCATGTTTATTTCCATGGTGTATACATGTTCTAGTTTGTATATGAATTCACGCAGAGTCAGATATGTAGTTTTAGTTGAGTTATGATTAATTAGTTATGGCAGTTACAGTTTCTAGAGTTTATTTGTTAAGGAGCCGACGTAAATATAGTGTTTCTTGAGTTGCACCTATCTTCGGGATATGTGTGTTTGTATTCAGGTTTAGTTATGAGTTAAAGATAATTATCCAAAGGTGCTAAACATTTTTCAATAGAAACACAATGTTAGAGTTAATTTGGTGAAGCTAACTTTGTGAAGCGTCGCGTTTATTCAATTTGAGTTGCGTGGTCTTAATCTTTATTGTGTGCTAGGTTGAGCCGACAAGGAAGTTGATGAAGTGTTTCTAGATACCGTAGTGACCTTATCCTTGGTGAAGATACATATAAAAATTCAGATATGTTCACTAAGTGTCAAAAAAATGTTGTGAAGAAGAAAGGACAGAGAAGAGAAGAAAATCAGGAAGAATAAGTTGAAGATCTATGTGAAGAAACAAAAGTTGATTGCAATTCATTGGAACTGATAAAGAAAATATGTCTAATCAAACACTTCATTTAGCAGATATAGTGTATATCTATTATACTAAAGGTTTTAGCCTTCACCATCTTAGTAGTGAGCTATTAGACAATGAGTCCTCACCCTTAAAAGGGTTATCTATAAAAGATTCCTAACAGGGTCTGACCATTAACCAGGTCTCTGTACTTCTTGCATTGTAAAGATAAAATCCAAATAGGGTTGTAAGATCTTCTAACAGGGATCATTATAAACTAGTATAGTTAGTTGTTGGGTGCTAATTCCCACCAGGGTTTTTGCCTATTTGGTTTCCTTGTAATCAAATTGTTGAGTACTCTATTGTGTTATCTCAATGTGCATTTACTTTATATCAAATTACATTAAAGAAAGAGAAAAGAATTAAATTGACTGATAACTGATTAACCCCCCCTCTCAGTTATTCTTGGGACTAGTTCAACAATTAGTATCAGAGCCAAGTGCCTTGGAGAGAAAGCCTAAAAGCTTAAGGTACATTATATGGCATACTTCAGGAAAGAGAGTCCTAAGTTCGATGGAGAAAACTATCTTGACTGGAAGAACAAAATGATAACACATCTTCAGTGTGTTGGATTTGAGATCTATGAGATTACCACTCACGAAGTTGAAATTCCCACCTTGAAAGATCTTTCAGCTGATGAATCTACTATGAAACAAAAGGAAGTGTTCACTAATAATGCAATTGCCAAAGACACCCAAATCAGCGCCCTATCCGACATTGAATTTTATGAGATCAAGAAGACAGATAAAGCATACTCTATTTGGAAATACTTAGAAGATATGTTTGAAGGAGACATCCAAGCAAAGAATGTTCGTAGAAAGACATAGAAGAAAAGATACAACAATTTAGAGATGTTACCTGAAGAAAACATCAGAGCTTACAATCAGAGGATTAATGAAGTAGTATCAGGTATAATAAATAATGGCAGAGAAATATTAGAGGAAGATATAATGGAGAAATTAATGACAACATTGATAGCAGACTATGAGAACAAGATCAATATCCTAGATCAAAATATGCAATTTTCAAAAGAGTTCAAGAGGGAAACCTTGATTAGCAAAATATCTGCATTTGAGATATCTAGATTGAAGACAAAACCTAAAAGTGAGACAACCTTCAAAGCCATATTCCACAAAAAGAAATCTATAAGCAGCTCTAGTAACAATGAAGAAGTGGATACATAACTAGTGTTAGAAAGTGACAATGCAAGCAATTGTTATTTTTGTCATTGGTGTCAAACCTTTATTGGTGAGACTATTGCTATCTATTTGAGTACCATATCTATTGTTGATGAAGAAAATTTAACAAGAAGACCAAGTGAATGGTTGAGTTAAGGTAATTCAAAGGGTATTTGATCAGTTGGCACTCTGGCAAAGTAATTTGTTGCTTACCTTTCAAAGATAGTTTTTCAGACTGTTCTATGCTGAGCAAGTTTGGCTTGTGCTGAGAAAAGTTGCTTATGATGAGAAAAGTTGCTTGTGCTGAGTAAAGTTGCTTGTGATGAGCAAAAAGTTGCTTGATGTCGAGCACCATTGAAATCACTGAGTGGAAACAGTGATGTTGGCTGACTTACAGTAATTGGATTAATGATGAGATTTGAGATCTCTAGCTGACTTAGTTGATCTTATTGGGATATGTAATGATAATTAAAGATTGATCCATGTCATTTAATGTATGGGTAAGCATAATTAATGCATAGTTTCAAGATTCAATTAGAGACTACTTTGGAGAAGTAAATGTAATGCAAAGATGGGATGATCCATTGGATCTGACCTAACCTAAGATCTACGATCTTGTTTAAGAAGGAAAAGATTTATCTGACCTAGACAAAGAGGTATATGATAACCTCAGGGGTTACTCATTGTGTGTGGATGAATGTATGTGTATGCAAGAGGTTTGCATAGTTGATTACTATTTAGCATGATCTAGCAGAGAAGGAAAAAGGCATAAGTAGAAAGTTGCATGTGTGATTGCTTGACGGATTTCCAAGTAGATCAGAAGGTTGAAATGACAATGCAGGCTATCCAGTAAGTTAACATCAGAGCTGTAATTGGATTTGAATTGCAAAGTAAGTTGTATGTACCCGATAACAAACTGCTGATTACTTTCTTACCATTGTATCAGTTAAATCCTTTAACAAGGTTGACTTAAAAATCATTTGTATAAATCCTCTAACAAGGTGACATTCAGATTAGAATGTTATAAGTCCTTTAGCAAGGCCACTCCTGAGAGGGTGATTAAATCCTTTAACCAGGTCACACCTAGCAGTGTGTTATTGTAACCTTTAACAGGGTTGGCTCCTCACAAGGCATCACTTCAGAAGAGTGAACACTTGGTAGCATGTTACTGGTGGTTTTTCCCATATTGGCTTTCCACATTAAATACTTGTGACAACTTGTGTGAATTCTTATGGTTTGCTTTACTGTTATGTTACTACAAGCTAATTTCAATTGATAGTAAACTGCATGATTAAAGTTGTTGATTTATGCTACTGCTTCTGAGTAGATTTGAAGTACAAAAAGTTTTATTTGCTACATCTAGACATGAGGATAACTAATTCACCCATCCCCTCTCAATTATTCTAAATTCATTCTAACAATTGGTATCAGAGATTTGGTATCCTGAAAACAATTTGAAGGTACTTGGAGCAAAAAGATCAAGATGTATAAGAAGGAGGTTCCCAAGCTGAACAAAGATAACTTCCCTGCATGGCAGAGCTTGATGAAAATACATTTGGCTGGTATTGGAGATGATGCTAAGTGACTTATTGAACATGCCTATGTACTACCTACTACTCCTCTCTCAGCTATTCAACTAAGAGAAAAGCAAGAGCATAATCAAGCAATGTTGGAGATCGCCTCCTCATTGAGCTATTCAGATTTTGATGATATAAAGAACTGTACAAATGCAAAAGAGATGTGGGACAAACTTGCAACTATCTATGGTGGAGACACAAATGTGCTGAGGGCTAAATCAAAAATTCTAAGAGGTAAGTTTGATGAGATGAAAATGCAATAAGGTGAAAATGTCATTCAGTACTATGGTAGAATAAAAGAAGTTGTAAATTCCATTAGAGGGGCTAATGGAACTATTGATGAGAAAACCATTATGAGAAAGGTACTGAGAACTTTACTTCCTATATATGCTATTAGAGTTTCTGTAATTCAAGAATTGAGATGTACTCCTGACAATAATCTGAATCTAGAAAATCTAATAGGTAGACTCACTGCATTTGAAATGTCAAATTATGATAACTATAATCCACAAGGGATTGATTCTACTTTTAGATCACAGCTGGTTCTCAATAAATCTAAGAAAG
>MU223317.1:333693-365535 GCA_018584345.1 Thuja plicata | reverse complement strand
AGGTTCTATCACCCTAGATGGAAAGAACAAGACAGATGATGTTCTCTATGTTGATGGTTTGCATCATAACTTACTAAGTGTTGGACAATTGCTTGATAAAGGATATCAGTTGGAATTCAAAAACAACCAGTTCATCATTAACAATAAATAAGGAGACATGATTGCATCAAGCTCAAAGATCAAATGTAATGTTTTTAAGCTCAACTTAGAAGTAAGTTGTTTTGTTGCAAAAGTAGATGAAAATTGGCTATGGCACAAGAGACTTTGTCACATCAATTTTGATAACATAGTCAAGATAAGTAATGTAAAGGAAATAAGAGATCTTCCTGGCATTGCAAGACAAGTTGACACCATGTGTAGGGAATGTGCGATGGGGAAGCATGTGAGGACCTCATTTAGGAGAAAACAAAACTTTGTAGAAAACAAATTAGATCTGATACATACAAACCTATGTGGACCTACTCAAACAAGATCTTACTATGGAGAAAGGTATTTTATTTTGTTTGTTGATGATTTTATCAAGGATGATGTGGGTTACATTCTTAAAAGAAAAATTTGAAGCTTTTGAGAAGTTCAAAGTATTCAAAGCTAAGGTTGAGAATGAATTTGGATTAAAGATAAAATGTTTGAGATCTGATAGAGGAGGAGAATTCACCTCTGACAAGTTTTATGACCACTATGAAGAACATGGAATCAAAAGATAGTTAAGTGCACCCAGAACCCCTTAGCATAATGGGATAGTAGAAAGGAGGAATAGGATAATACTAGCCACAACGTGTACTATCATGATTGAAGGAAAGGTTTCCCAAACCTACTAGAGAGATGCAGTCAATACAACAGTTTACACTATCAATAGAATACAATTGAGACTAGGTGCAGATAAGACACCTTATGAAATTTGGTTTGGTAATGTACCTACTGTAAAATACTTTAGAATCTTTGGAAGCAAGTGATACATCAAGAGAGATGATAGCATTGGTAAGTTTGATGCTAGAAGTGATGAAGGTATTTTTCTTGGTTACTCTACTAAAAGCAAAGCCTATAGATGTTTCAATCTAAGATTAAGGAAGATCATTGAAAGTACTCATGTGAAGATTGATGAGAAGTTTATGATTGAAGAAAGATATTATGACTATGTTCCCATGATTGAAGATGAGCCTAGACCCATCAATAAGGACACAGTTATTGAAGAAATGTTTGATTGTATTGATGTTTCATATAAAAATCCTGAACCAAGTGAAGAAGAATCACAGGTCACAGATGAAAGTATAACTCCTAAGAATTCAAGGTACACATCAAAATACCACTCTAAGGAAGATATCATTGGAGATTAGAGCACAAATTTTTTGACAAGATCTAGAGCAAAAGGTTCAATCACTGATGAATAGGTATGCTTACTTTCACAGATTGAACCCTTAAGTGTTGAAGATGTGTGCAAAGATTTAGATTAGAAAAGTGCCATGCAAGAAGAATTAGATCAAATAATCAAGAATAAAACATGGGAACTGGTCCCTAGACCTCATGACAAGAACATGATTGGAACTAAGTGGATATTCAGGAACAAAATGAATGAAGATGACACAATGGTAAGGAACAAAGAAAGATTAGTATGTAAAGGATATGCACAGAGAAGGAATAGACTACACTAATGCATTTGCCCATGTGAGCAGACTTGAAGCTATCAAGTTGTTTTTGGCCTATGCAAAATTCAAAAACTTTAAGGTATATCAAATGGATGTCAAATTAGCATTTCTGAACGGTGACTTGAAGGAAGAAGTCTACATAGAGCATCCTAAAGGATTCAAACTTTCAGATAAACCAGACATGGTATGCATATTAAAGAAAACACTTTATGGACTTAAACAGGCCCCAAGAGTGTGGTATGAGAGACTTGATGGTTACTTAACAAAGAAAGGATTCAAAAAAGGAGTAGCAAACTATAATTTATTTATAAGAGAGACAGATGAAGGACTACTACTTGTTGCTATTTTTGTTGATGACATTATCTTTGGAGGTAATGAAAAACTTAGTGCAGAATTCACTAAAGAAATGAAAAGTGAATTTGAAATGAGCATGATTGGACCTATCAAATACTTTCTTGGATTGAATGTAAAACAAACGGACAAAGGCATATTCATAAATCAGTCTAAGTATTGAAGGAGATCTTGAAGACCTTCAAGATGGAAGATTGAAAACTAGTATGCGCCCCCATGATAATAGGATGCAAGATTTATAAAGATGATGTTTCCATAATAGTTGACAAGACCCTATTAAAGTCTATGATTGGAAAACTCATATATCTCACTCAATCTAGACGTGACACTTCTGATGCAGTTGGTATTGTTGGAAGATTTGCAACTGAACCCAAGAAAAATCATCTAATGGCAATAAAAAGAATATTTAGATACCTAAAGGGAACTATAGCCTATGGTTTATAGTATCCTAACTCAGAGAAAATACAACTTCATGTGTATACAAATGTAGATTGGGCAGGTTGTGTTGATGACAGAAAGAGCACATCAGGAGGAGCAGTATTTCTTGGAGATAGGTTGGTCACTTGGACAAGTAAAAAGAAGAATTGTATCTCTTAGTCAACAACAAAAGCTGAGCATGTTGCAACAACATTGAATATTTCAATAATGGTTTGGATCAAACAGATGATTAAGGAATTTGGTATTTAGATTGATTATCCTATTGTTATTCACTATGACAACACTAGTACTATCAATATGTCAAAGAAACCTGTGATGCATGAAAAGACAAAACACATTGAGATCAAATACCATTTCCTAAGAGAAAAAGTTTCAGACAAAGAAGTAAAGTTGGATTATGTAAGCACTAAAGAACAACTAGCAGATATTTTTACAAAGCCTCTATCAAAAGATACTTTTGAGTATCTCAGGGAGAAGTTGGGAGTAATTCCCTTTCCCGAGTCTGATTAGAACTTGCAGCAAGAACATCAGTCCTTGGTGACTGGTGAATGATTGACTACTCTACTTCTAGAGTAGTACATGTGCTTAGTGGTGTTTAACAACCTTTGTCATTGATGTCAAAGGGGGAGTATTAGTAAGGGGGAGCATATACTCTAGGGGAGTATACAGTACAATAGTAGTGAAGAGGAACCTTTGATGAGGATATTGAGAAGATTGTAAAAAGAAGGAAGAAACTTTGAGTTTATGATATCATATGTTTCCATCAATGTCAAAGGGGGAGATTGTTGAAGATTTTCTGCTGTGCAAATAATTGATTGTATGTTTGCCATTGATGACAACATATAATATAGATCAGGTATCCTATATGAAATTATTAGTATAGATGCTTTGGAGCTATGCGTGTTTATTTCCATGGTATATACATGTTCTAGTTTCTATGTCCATTCACGCAGAGTTAGATATGCAGTTTCAGTTGAGTTATGATTAATCAGTTATGGCAGTTACAGTTTCTGGAGTTTATCTGTTAAGGAGCCAATGTAAATACAGTGTTTCTTGAGTTGAACCTATCTTTAGGATATGCATGTTTGTATTCATGTTTAGTTATGAGTTAAAGAGAATTATCCAAAGGTGCTAAATGTGTTTCAATAGAAACTTGATGTTAGAGTTAATTTGGTGAAGCCAACTTTGTGAAGCATCGCGTCTATTCAGTTTGAGTTGTGTAGTCTTAATCTTTATTGCATGCTAGGTTGAGCCAACAAGGAAGTTGATGAAGTGTTTCCAGATACCGTTGTGACCTTATCCTTGGTGAAGATACATATAAAAATTCAGATATGTTCACTAAGTGTCAAAAAAATATTGTGAAGAAGAAAGGACAGAGAAGAGTAGAAAATCAGGAAGAATAAGTTGAAGACCTATTTGAAGAAAAAAAAGTTGATTAAAATTCATTGGAACTGATCAAGACCATGGGTCTAATCAAATAGTTCATTTACCAGATATAGTGTATATCTTTTATACTAAAGGTTGTAGCCTTCATCATCTTAGCAGTGAGCTATTGGATAGTGAGTCCTCACCCTTAACAGGGTTATCTATAAAAGAATCTTAATAGGATCCGACCTTTAACCAGGTCTTTATACTTCTTGCATTGTAAAGATAAACTCCAAATAGGGTTGTAAGATCTTCTAATAGGGATCATTATAAACTAGTACAGTTATTTATGGGTGCTAATTCCCACCAGGGTTTATGCCTATTTGGTTTCCCCGTAATCAAATTGTTGAGTACTTTATTGTGTTATCTGAATGTACATCTACTTTTTATCAAATTAAATTAAAGAAAGAGAAAATAATTAAATAGACTGATAACTGATTCACCTTCCCCCCTCTCAATTATCCTTGGGACTATTCCAACAGTTTGGGATCTTGAGAAGGCTAGGACAAGTAGATTCCTAGATAGTGTTTGTTCAAGCACACCTTGGAGTGTCTCTATTATGAATAGTACTGACTCTTTCTCATTGTGTAGAAGAAGATATGAAGACTATAACCCCAATTAAGTACAAAATCTAGGGATATACAAAGCCATCCAGGTTAGGCAACAACTACCATGTGATAAAAAAATACTAGGATCGGTCATGTTGACTTGAAGGAGTTCAAAAATCAAATGGAAAATCTTGAGGTAAAATCATTCTAAGATGCATCCTTGGCGTATTCCATTGTAATTCAAGTAGCTTCCTTTCTCATCTTAGTGCAATCCCTTGACCTAGTGATGGCCTACACAGAGAACTATGATCCAAAAAAGAGGAGAGTATTTAAGAAGGAAAGAGAAGTGATCGTAGATGCTACCCTTTATAATGTGAAGGTATCTTTCCACATCAACACCTATGAAAACTATGCCAATGTAACCAAGTAATATGTAGAAATTTATTACACCACTGAACCTAATTGCTACCTCTACATCAATGACCAGTTCCCAAAGAGGCCTAGGAAAATGCATCAGTTGAACAAGATGAACCTACACAAGGCGTACCTCAAGGAGGACATCCAAAATTTCCACTCTCTTAAGCAGGTTGTTCAGGCTTCTAGAGGCCAAGTAATTATAGGATTGGATAGTCATCTTCATCAGGACCATTTGGAGTAGTAAAGAGAAGATTAATTGGAGAAAAATCACAAGTAAGAATTGTCATGAATAGCTAATAGTTATTAAAATGGATCCAATATTCTATATGAACTCCTACATGGTCTATCTTTTGGCAACATAGGAAAACTTTCTAGGTTTGAAGAGGATTGTCTCATTGACAAATGTTAAAACTCGGGTGTATACTCACTATCCTCAACTAGCTCCTAAAAGGAGTGTAGATAAGTCCAATTACCAAATAGTGAATGATGCTTTCATTTTTATTGTAATAAGATAATTTGAGGGAGATTTTGTCAAGAGGTTGTGTTGGTTCCCAAATCAACAGATTGGAAAGCTTATAAAGGATGCCACAATTTTCTATCAAGCTCTCCTTGTGATTTGGCCAAGTAACGAGTTTTATCCTTTAGAGGATTGAAATCCTAGACTTTAGGCCTTGCAAAACCAAGGCAGGTATGCCTACACTTAAACTACTCTCCAAGATAATTATTTTTATAATAAATGTGTTAATCTTATAATGATTGTGTATATGCTCTCTCAAAATGGCATTGAGTTTCAAAATAAGAAAATTCCTCTATCTTCTCCTATCTTACTTGTTTCTACTTTGTGATATCTTAGTGATCTTATCTTTTGTATTAATCAACTTTTGATCTCCTACTTCTGATATGAAACCATTTTTTGGAATTGGTTTCTATTGTTTTTGTTGACATTCATGTTAACATATGTTTCTATTGAGATAGAATATACTGGTTATTACTATTGCTTAGATGACTGACATAAATGTATGGGTATTGTACGGTTGATTTAGAATGTGCAAAGATGATGATGTGTTGTGATCTTATTTCTAAGTTCATGTGGCTTAATATTTTAGATGGATTTAGTTACAGTGTTTTTAGTGAAAAATGGGTACTGGACAGTGAGAGTGAACTATGATAGAGTTAGTATCTGAGTTTTGAGGATAACTTGCATGCGGTATCGATTCATGTTATGCGAGATTAGGGAATGGAAAAAGACATGTTGAGGAATTTTTTTTTATGATTAATGGGTCACAATACTCTTAGTGAGGTCAGTTATGGCATGTATTCTAGAGGAGACCTATTTGGGGCTGACTTCAGAGATGGAGCGTGTATTATGGATTGCAAGCATGGATTACGGATCTTGGATTATATTTGATGAGTTGTAAATAATGTTTAATTTTTATAGGTATCATGTGTATCTTATCAAGGGGTTATATAATTATTTTTGCATTGAGGAAGTCTTAATTGGCTGACCTAATTGCTTATTGTAAATCTGTATAAAAAAAAGTTGTTTTCTTTTGTGGAGAGTGTGGTAATAGGGAAGTGTGGAAGCTGTGAGCTTGTATGTGCGAAGTATGCTAGATGTAAAGATGAGGTAGTGATTAAGAGACTTCATTGGAAATTATAAAGCAAAGATGGTTGCTATCAAAGAGTTCATTGGATTGTAAATTTCATATGCACTTGTATTTCAGACAGTAAGTCCTAAAGGTGGATTTAACCTTCTTTAGGTAGTGTGCCTGGGAAGTGAGCCTACTATTACTTTTGACTTCTAACAGGGTCTATCCTTTAACATGGACTATGTAATGTAATGCATGAATAAGCTCCTAATAGGGCTAAATCTTGTAGCAGGGATACTATACTCTCAGTACACTATTTTGTGGGAGCTAATTCCCACCAGATTTTTACCTTTAACATGGTTTCCTCAAAAAAAAAGGATTGTGTTATGATGTTGCAATTATTGTGTTATAATTTTGATTAGAGTTTTGGTTTATAATGTTTAATGTTTAATAATATATCTCACAACTAATTCACCCCCCTCTCAGTTGTGTTGGTGGACTATTATTCATAGCACCATTATCTTAATTACTGCTATCAATTTATCTTATTATTGCACTATCACTACTTTTTTACTTCTAACTTTATGTCTTCCTATCTTACTCCTTTGGTTTTGATTGTTTAAAATAATTGACTAGTGCCTTCTTCATGTTGGACTGTAGGGTTACTCTCCTCCTTAACCTTAATGTATAACTACTATGAGACAAATTTTTAAGATCACCACTTAGATGACCCTATCAATTGATCTGACATTTAATGCCTTTGATTATTAGACACATCACAATTAGTTCTATTGAGTTTAACATTTTCTTGAAAAGACCAATAGAACAAAATCAGTATGGACAACAACTTATCATACTATTTTTTTATAATCAAATTATAATGTATGAAAAATAAATTCTCTGCAAAAAGACTCAAGATAGATTCTATTTACTTGAAACATAAATCATAGAGGAACAGATTAAGTCAATGAATTTATTCACAACCTTTTAAAAGTAAGACAATGTAATTATATTTACATTGAAAATGTTTCTTACAACTGATGAAGTATGTCTTCTATTCTATTGCTTCTCTTTTTAAATGCAAAATGGTCCCACACACACACATAGAAACACACATATATATGTGTGTGGACCTTACATCATTTCATGAAAGGTCATGTTTTTTTTGACATACAACTAAATTTCTTATACACTTAACTAATTATCCCTAAACAAGAGATTAAAAGCTCCAAAATGATTGATGTACTCTTAGCTTTTGTGAACCTCCAAATTTGAATGTAATAGAAACATAGTATATTCCTTCTTGTACAATCAATTAGAAAGTTGAGAAGAAAAGGTAATGCATCATCCCTGTTCAAAGCTTCCTACACATTTCTAGGATGTTCATTAGTTAACCTTTGTGTACATTGTTCCAAGGGAAGGAGAGTCCCCTAATGCATCACATTTAGTATGATATTTGTTTCTTCTTCTATCCTCTTCATGTCATCCTTCAACTCACCATAGATATTTTTATGTGTTCTCTAAAATTCCTTTCATCTAGCTATTTTATTCACTGACAATGACTCACTCTTTCCCATCTTCCTTTTAAACTTTTTCCTCAATCGAATATGGTCATCCAAATTTTTAACAATACCACAATATGTCTTCCAGTAATTTGTAGAATGGACTAAAAGAGACTTATACACATGATTGACTATTCCTTCAATCAATTTGCATCTTTCTTCTATTTATTTATTCTCCATGTTGTTCTACTTATTTTCGAGCTTTTCCAATTTGTATCTCCAATAATTAGCATCTTGTAAGGCCTCCAAAAGTTTTTGTTCTTGTTCAAAATGCCAACAAGGGTCCATCTCTAAAGGTTTTCTTTGTGAATATTCTCCCTTCTCCCCTATTTGTATAGCCCTTTGTTTCCATTTCTTCCTCTCCTCATCATACTTCTCATACATTCCTTTGTACATCTTCCTTTCTCTGACTAGGAGCTTAGGTTGCGCATGAGTCATAGGAGAAACATCAATATTCAATTTGGATGTAGCCAAGGGGTCAACTTCACCAACCTTCTACACCATCATGTGGCCAAAAGTCTTTTTAGTATCTATAATCAATGGTCTTTTATCTCTGGGATGCAGTGCCCATTGTAGCAATCCCTTTTGTCCAGGATCATATCCTGATCCTGTATATACCTTATCTACTTTCTCAGGCAATAATTTCTTCTCAAGATAAAATTTCTTACCAAAACTATGAAAAATCACAACAAATATCATATCCCAACCTTCATAGATGATGATACCTACTTCGTTGAGAAACTGTCTCCCCTTTTGTGGGGTTATTTCATCCATCTTTGTTTTAATTTCATCATGTAACATTTTCATAACATCTTCTTCATTGGTCTAGTCTGAATCACCCAAACGGTTCCTGAGAAGATTACCCCTGTGTTGATACGAGAAGGTCCTCAATTTAGGATGATTGATAAAATCTTCATCAAAATAAATTGATCCTGCTCCATCTTTCTAATGTCTCCAACCTCTTCTATATGTAAAGGATCAACATTAACAATAATTTCTTCCTACATTTGCAATGATGGCTCTTGTTCAATAGGTAGATCTCTCCCTAGAAGTATATCCTCAAATTCACCATTAGGATCTGGAGAACTATGTGCAATGGGTGTCATTTTTCTAAATGGATGGGTTATTTCTATGAACACATATAAAGGAACATTATCCAGAATGTCTTCTTCATGCTCTAGTAATCTGTTAGCCTTAACTAATGGATCAATAATATTCCTCAACACTTGTAAGTTAATTTTACCCTTTCTTAGCTTCCATTCATAATCCCTTTCCACCTTAAGGTATGTGTTCATTCTCTTAAAAGACTCTTCCACTTCCAGTTTATGAATCAAATCATCCATCACTAGAGGAGTGTGTTCATAAGCATGCATGTTTTGTGAAACTTTGGCCTTTTGTATATATCTTGTTAGAGATTTTTCTCATATGACCTTTGTTGAGCATCAATTATTGATTCTATAATTCCCAAGACTTGAATCAAACAAGGAAAAGTCTAATTGATGAGGATTTAATCCTCCTTCTTCTTTGAGCTCCACAAACTCAAGCGGGTGTATCTTTCATAATTTACTACTTCTAATAAAAGTTAATAGTAGATCAAGGGTTTATGCTGATTTGTTCCTGCCTTTTATTGCAACAACTGATAACACATCCTACAAATGAGTATAACCAATCTTATGTAGATCTTAACAACCCACACCATGAACTTGACAAGAGATAATACCAGTGATGTAAGGATTCTCATCCTTCTTCTATTTGAGTTCTAGACTCAGGCAGGCTGACCTAATGATTCTCTCTCCAAGGAATCAATAAGGTTACTTGTATTTTTCAATACAAATGATAAACATCTATGTTCTTAATAAAAAAAATATAAAGGATTGTTTAGATTTAATGTTGATGATGATAACTACTAATCAAAATCTAGACTAGTGCCTAATACAGGGCAAAGAGTCAATTGAGATATACACTCATAGAAATTACTTAACGGAAACACACATGAAACTCAGACAAGATTCCTTTAAAACCACCTTCTCATTCCCACACCCATGTATCTGATTCTTGTACACTAATATTTATCTCTCTGAAACTACTTTTAAGTTTTACTCTCTCCTTGAAAGAAACTCAAAAATAATTTCATAGTTACCTTGTAACCAGTATATTTAAAATGCCTTACAGATTAAATACATAGGAAAATAAACACAAATACTTGAGAAGATATCAAAGATGTGAAATAGGAACTTCCATTGTATTTTATTAAAATATTTTTTCTCAATACATTTAGAATAAAAAAAATTGAAACTAGACAAAATTAAAAAGTCTTCCTCGCAGTTGTGAATTCAACATCCTTTACAACATGTTACAAATTTCTATATATAGTAAGCACTATACATCTTGGAATCCTTAAAGAGAAAGGATGCAACAAGCTTCAGACAAATAGGAAAAACCTAAAGTCCTAAAAAACAAAAATTAGTTACATTTTCAGTCAGTGGAAGAAATACACTTGAGTAGGTGATTTGAGATCATTCCAAATCCTTTGCAGCTGGCACCTTTGAACACAAATATTCTAGGTAACCTCTTGATGTTGTTATGAGACCTAGTGACCACCAATATAGGCTAACTTACACTAGTCTTGATTATGATTACCCTCCCCGTGCTCATTGATTAGGTGCCAAGTGCCACTTTACTCTTCATCTATCACATCCAAGTCAATTGTTGTTTGTTTCTTTTTCTTTGGCTCGGTGATAGTATCCCAAAGTGTAACTTCATCCTCTGAAGGACAATTAAAACCTTGCAAGCTTTGCAACTGCTTCACCTTCCTTTCCCACTTGACATCAGTAATAGATTTGACAACTAAAACAAACTTTGCAAATTCAGTTTCATCATTGAAAGATTCATCCAAGGATTTGTTGAACTTGTCCATATCTAGGAAATCATCATCTGTCAGGAATGCCTCTTTCTTAGGTAGCCGAGTGTCAAATTCATTTCTCCACTCTTCAAAAAATTTGATCTTATCAACTTCTCCTTTGATATGAGGAATAAATCTACTAAAATTAGGGCCAAACATATTGACCCTTGCATGAATCAGATTGGCTTTGCCTTTGAAGAATGAAAATGATGTACCAATCTACTCAATCATCTCACCCACTTGGCATACTATCTCTAGAATATTTGTCCTATGTGGTTGTAATGCCTCTAACCTTTCAAAAAGGGATCCTGTGCTTGACCATGTACCAATATATGGGTCCAAAGTTTCTATGTTTCCCTTCACATGTATTTCCAAGTTGGGAAATCTAGTGTATGCCTTGTGCACTATGTCCACCTTTCCTTTTAGGATATCAATCCTATTCTGCAAGATATTCAATAAGGCAGCTAGAGCAATTTCATTATGATCCTTATCTAGTGTCTCTATTCCCTATGGGTAATCCTCAGTGGTTTCTGTCTTAACACAGGAAACTTCTTTGGCTATAAGAGTAGTAGCTTTTGGAGCGTCTTCTAATTTCTTGTTTAACACTTCCACTTGCCCTTGTAGTGCTATGATTTATATCAATAATTTTTCTCTATCCTTAGCTACAAAAACTGACTCATCAAAGAGTTTAACATATCTTGCAGAAAGTTGCTCTTTTTTTCCTCATTGAGGTGGACAAAGTGGGTGACAACCTGGGAGATCTCAAGGTCAATAATATTTTGGATAGTCTAGATAATCTTGGCTCCATCCATTTTCTCTTCAACACTAACCAAAGATGGATTTTTTGTTCTTAGAGCTAGAGACCACATGGCAAGATTTTGGGATCTTAGATCATATCCACATCCCCTTATCATTTATCCAATCTAAGTCTCAAAAGATAGATTGGCATCTGGTTTCTTCCTGATTTGGTCAATTATGATTGCAAAGGCCAAACACCATTCAGGCACAAGAAAAATTCCACTGGACTTGACCAATTGCCTATTCTCCTTGGGTGTTATAGTTTCTGACTCAGGATCATAGGCTTTTATGGCTTGCAAAGCTTCACTCTGCACAGTATCACCCTTTATTAGTTACAACTGTGATCCAACTTCCTATTTATTTCTCCATATCAGGAAGCTCTTGAATTCATTAGTCTTGATCAATGCATCATCACTTAGAAACTCTTCTTGATATAGCTCCCTTTCATCTTGGCATACTTGGAGAGAAAACTCTACTTCTTCTTAGACATAATTTTCCTTTTTCTTAACCTCTCTAATCTTATTCCTCAACTCATGATGGTATTTCCTATCATGAGTGATAAGGGAACTCACTCTATCTTTCTTCTTCCCCTGTGTCTATGCCTGAGAAGACTCCCTTTGTTCTATTCTTTTTTTCTTCCTTGGGGCTCACTTGTTACTTCAGTGTCAAGAGCCTCTATGTCTCTCTCTACAGAAGGTGACACATCTACATGAGGTGGAATATACATTTGATACCCTCCTTCACTATCCTCTTCATATTTAGAAGATGAATGCTTCTCAGGTCCTCTCTATTTTTCTTCAATCTAACCCTCTAGTTGATTATATAAAGTATAATACATTTCTATCATCTTTTTAATCCTTGTCATATGGAGAAACCCTAGGAAGAAACCACCAAAAAGGATCCCTATTTTTTCATTTCTTGTTCCAAATACATGAGGTCTTGGTATTTTGTAGCTCTACTTTCTACCTCTTCATCATCTAAAATGTTTCTGATATTGTCCTCTTCAACACAATCCTCATGTTCTTTAATAGAAGTGACACTTGGGGTTAGAAACTTCTTGGTATTCTTGATGAAAACCTTAGGGTCTATATATCTATAAAAGACCATTCTCATCTGTTATTGCCCTAACCACTTGTTTACCACTTCCATGACCCTTTTCTTAATGGTAAAGTCAACAACCTTGAACTGTCTGGGTGTGAACGTGCCTTTTCTGTAGCGAACCAAGTTCTCTTTGTCTATCCACATTAATTTCCAAATGAATTCCATCAAGGAAAATCATGGAGGCACATACTTTAGAAGTATGTGAGGAGGCTGAGAACATCTATAAACCCTAATCAGGGTATAGGTCTTTTCGTAATATAAGTCTCTGTAGTTTTGATCTCATGTCCATTTGTCCACATATTGAAAGTGTCTTAGGAGTTGAAACACCCTGAATGTCAACCTAGTCACATTAAGACCCAACAAGTCTAAAATTGGATGTACAATCCAATTCTCAAAACCACAGTATTCATTTTTATTGGAAGTTTAATTCCAAACCCTAATCCAGAATTGTACAGGGTTTGGTTGGCCTTGGAACTGTGTCCTGGGTCTCATATTTTCAATATCCATATGAGCTCTATGTTGAAAAAAAATAAAGTGCATTAGGATTAAATAATGCATGAAATTGGAGTTGGTCTTCTTCTAAATACTGATGAGGCCCTCATGCATTCTATCAATGACATACTCAATGTAGTCAAAGTCAGTTTGGGCATGGGAATTCTAAATATCCAGGATGATCATCAGTAGATCTATAGGAAGCTTCTCAATCTTCCCATCAATGCCTAGTACTCTGTATAATCCATAAGATATATACTTCATGTAGAAATTTAGGTATTTGAATTCATATGGTGCACCTTTAGAAGAAGGCATTGGGGCTATATAATCTCTATTTGACCTAGGGACATGAGCCTGAATAAAATTGTTCAGCATATTGACCTCCCTGGTATACTTATTCTTTAATTTGATCAAGTCAATCTCTGTGGTAGAGGCATGGTAAATACCAAAGGCTCTCATAAAGGATTCCCTATCCAAGGTAACTAGGACTGTCTCATCACTTTTTATGATAGTTTAAAAAGAGGATCATATTTCCTATCCAATTCCACTAACAAGTCTACATCTAGGAAAATTATCTTGGCTAAACCTAATGTTCAAGAGTTTGATACAAGGATTTTCATATCCTTATTTCTATAAAATTAATTTAATAAATGGTAACTAGAGCACCCAAGAGTGTTGGGATCCCTACAATCTAACATGCCATTAGAAAATAATTCTTCATTTACCTTTTTATTTTGGTTGGTCCCAGGAAGCAGAGTCACGAACTCATCTGAATAGTTCCTCTTTCCCTTTTGTTCTTTCTCTACATCTTTTCCCTCACCACTAATTGAAGCTTTTCTTGACTCTGCTTGGCTCATCTTTAATGATTTTGGAAAATTATTCTCTCAGAAATAGGGTTTACACAATTGCTCTAAAACTTATGCAATTTTCACTCTGTGCTCTAAAAACTCTGGTAATCAAAATGTACAAAGGCTGTGTCTATTTATCATTGAAACCTAAATGCATCAGTCTATTCGAGAACCTGGAAATTATTTCTTAATTTCTTTTGCAATAAATATATGTGTCTTGACATCAATTTTCTCCTAGCCATGGCGTTTGACGTTGATAGGTAATTGAATTTGAAATGCCCAGCTGGAATTGTCAGGAGTGTTTTAAAACCTTATTTTATGTTAAAAGGCTCAAAACAAGATCTTATTGGCCTATTTTTCTTGCCTTTCTATAGCTCAGTGGATTACTTTTACTATGTCAGGATCTTAATCTTTATTAACCCTTATTTTTATATTGTTTCCTTGAAATGGAACAAGATAGGATACTCATGATTTTACCATACTTGGGCCATAGTCTATCTGGAGATTACGCAACTACATTATCTCCAAGTCTTTGAATAATTCCTTCAGCCTAGATTACACTATGAGATCCAGTGCCAGTCACAGATCTCTTACTTCATCAATGGTCCTCGCTAAGTTACTAGATAGTTGGCCTAAATTTGACTTTGTTCAGGGATTTAGTGCTAGCCATTCATTTTAACCTTACCTTTCCTTTGGTTCATCTCCTAACACTAGATAACTCATTTCTTCTTACCTCTAAATCTTGCAATAAACTTTACTATGATTTTCTTTGACCACCATCAAATCTAGAGATTGTGAGATCACTAAGTCTCTGAATCACTAAATGATTTGACTAACTCTGGATCTATTCAGAGATCATGCACACACCACAAGATTTAAATGATATCAACAGTCCAAATCTTTTCTAATGAACTCAGCTTTTAACTTTATCTTGACTTAATTCATTTTGAGATTACACAACAAGGAAATATCTAAGTCATTGAATGATTTACTTAACCTTGATTCTATTTGAAGATCACGCCCCAGCCACACGATAATTTCTTGATCTATTGTTTGCGATGAATCTCCAAATCATTCTATACTTTCTTATTTCATCTTGAGATTACTCGATAACCATTGATCTTACTTTTTATCCATGGTTCATGTTGAATCTCATAATGCCTGGCGCTAAATCCAGTTTATTTCAAGATCACGAGATAAATGCTATCTCGCAATCTCCCAATGTTTGGACTAACTCTGGTCAATTCTTGAGATTTAGAGATAAACACTATCTCTGAATTGCTAAATGATTTGTCTAACCTTGGGTTTACTTCAAGACTTAACCAATAGCACATATTTCCTTATCCACTTAGATACATTCCTCCATCTCAGCTCATTACCTCCTAATCGCTCAAAGATTCATGACCTATTGAACTTTTCTAGAAACTCAGTGCTAGATGCACATCTTTGTTCTAATAAATGGTTCAGATACCTTCTCAATAAACTTGACTTAGCTTTGAACTAACTCTTAATTAACCATGATTCATTTGGATATTCAGCGTCTGAATAAATCTCTAAGTCACTGAATAATACTTATAACTTGGGTTTAATACGGAGATCACGCGCTGACCCTCATATCTTTCCTTAATCAATAATCAATGCTAAGTCTCTAAATAGTTATGTACTTGTCCCATTCTTTCTGAGATTAAGAGACAACCACTTATTTTCATCTTGATCCAATGACTTGTGTTGAATCTCTAGATTACTTGCTTAACCACACTTCCATTCTGATATCACGTGACCAAGTGACCTCTGAATCTCATAATAAACTTCAATTGACTTGGCCTCAACCACAAGTTCATTTGGAGATTGCGTGACTACTTTATCTCCAAGTCACTGAAAGATTCACTATGGGGTTAAATTAGTGATCACACACCAACCACACAATTTAAATAAGATCAACTGCCTGCACTTAATCTCTAAATTTATGAGAGAATATTCCTTTCTTCCTGAGATTAAGAGATAACAACTTTCACCAAGTCTCCAAACCATAAGGAATATTTGTCCTTGATCAAGAGAGAAAGAGATAAAGGTAATGTCCAAAAAGGAACATGACTTAAAAACACTTAAGTTACTCGCCAAAATTAACTTTAAATTAGAACAAGGTCATTAGGGTCTAGGGGTTTTCATGGTAAAAGACACAAGAGACCTAGGGTTTAAGAATTTCAACCATTTTCAATACCACATTGCTCAAGAAATAGATACTTTTAGAAAAATTTGTTGGCACATTTGAAAACACTCTGAAAATTAAAGCATAAATAGATATTGGGAACCACAACCTTTAGCAAGATTCTAAAAACACAAAAAAAGTCCCAATATATCCTTCAAGGTTGAAATTACTTCTAGGTTCACCAGTTGATAAATGTTAGTATCCAATTTAGAGTCAATCAAATATTAAGTCTTCCTACTCTTCACCACAAAATCTCAAAAAGACAAGCACCCAAGCAAGATTGAATGTTTCCACAAGGGATTAAATGTAATGCATTAGATGCAACTTGTTGTCTGAATATTTCAAGATATGAAATGTTGTTTCAAACAATTTTAGGAAGATCATAAGGATGACCCTCAAATCCATATACCCTTATCCTTTTTTAAACATCAAAAGCATACCAGTCAGCTCAATTATGGTTCACTATGCTTTTTTTACCAAAGTCTCTTGGCCTAAGAAATATTTTAATCTCCATAGATAAATTCTAGACATAGGGTTGTCCAATTAGTTTCATCAATGGTTTAACAAAGTTTTCTTCAAAGCATAGATTCTATAAATAGGTTAACTATTGATCCAAAAAATTTAACCACATTCACACTGGTTGGTGTATGCCTTGTATATTGTATTATCTAATCGGCAAATCCTCCATCCAAAATTTTTTCTCTTGACCAATATATACAAACATGTGGATGAGAAGGGAATATTCCTTGAAATAAAAAGTACTAAAATCACTCCTCATCCTCTCTAGGTCATGATTAATCTGATATGCAACATAGGAGGCATACTCAAATAATCATGCATCCTTAGATTGAATATCCATGGTTACAAGCATAGCCACCATATCCATTGAAGGAACAACCTCAATTCCAAACACCTGTTTGGTTGAGAGATAAGTGTAACCAATATATGGATGGAAAAATGCTACATCAAAAGGATGCTTATCATTATCCTCAAATATCCTAGGGGACCTTCCATCCTTGGGTCTATGCATAGGAAGTACCCATCTTGATGCAGAGCTTGCAGCCACTCAACCTAGATTGGTCTTCTTCTACTAGACGAACCTCCAAATCCTTTTATTAAGCCTTCTCATTGATCCAATAACCTCTAGAGGGTCTATAACTCCTCTACTAAGTGGATTTACCCTACCACAATCCTCCCTGACTCATAGGGACTTCTCACAACTTGGATCCAAATTTGGCTTTAGGGATCATTTCCCTCAAATAGGCAAAATGACGGATTTCTATCCCAACTGTGTGGGAAACTCAATTCAATGGTAGGAAGGTCTTACCCTAACCTAATACACTATGAATCACTCACTTTTTGAGTTCCTAAGTCCCCACAATATGTCCTACCCAATTTAGGACAGTCTTCCTTGTAGCCTTTCCTACACTATTTTTAGTGGATAACTTTCAAACTCTCCAAAACACTTGGAAATATATTTACCTTTTAGGATATCCTTTATCCTTCTCCTTCAGACCCCAAGGGATGGAATTTTGATCTCACTCATGCAGAAACAAACCCCTACTCTATTCACAGGCCTAGTTGGCTAGACCAGGCTTGGAGTACAAAGTAACAATATGAAGATGGGTTCATGAAACCAACTCAACTCCGTAGGACTCTTCCCTAACCTCTAAATGGCTGATCCCAACCATTCCTAAAGTCTCCTCAATCTCTGAGATTGGTTATCCACTCTTTCCTATATCCTACTGGTCAAATACATAGAGATATTTGACCTAGGGCCGGGTGGCAAACCCCTCCATTGGAATCCTCTATTTCTGTGCTCTATGAATATTGAAGATTCCCTCCCTAACTTTCATTCCCCAAAGGGTCATTCTTTTCCACTGTGGGAAAGCAATTTAGGGCTCCATAACTGAAAAATCCCTCAGTTTATAGGGTTCACAAAACCAATGAACTTGTAAATTTTGGTTCTCACGCCCAACAACACCAATTTACCCCAAACCAAAAACAAAGTTTTTTTAGACCATCAAAAAATATAAGACAACAAGTTGTTCATTTGTACCAATCCGTACAGATTCTACAAAATCAAAATAATAGTGATTGTACCAAAAATAAATGATTTCCTTAATTTCTTCCTCCTCAAAATGTCCATACATCCATTTCCAACCCATGAATGGGATTCAAACATGTTTAAATATTAGTCGTAATGGTCATAACTATAATTCAAATAGTTATGAACCAAAATTGCAACTTTCCAATGATACCCAGCAATATTTTGGGCAATTTTGCAAATAAATAACTTTTGCACTCCTAGGCTAATGAAATACCACAAATGGCTTCAAAATGAAGTCCTAAGGACCTAATACCTATCAAGTAACCTAGAAAACAAAAAATTATTCCCACTTGATCATTTTGACATCCTAGTTTATAATTGTACCTAGGATCCAAAATATCTCACACTGGGCTTGTTACATTTTCAAAATCATCCCAAAGGATCCTAATCCATCCTAGGAAGAACATGAAGGATCTAGTTTTACTTCTCTGCACCATACACCTCAGGCCACTAAAACTCAAGTCCCTTGAGTTGTAATGTCTGCAATTTGGAGGCCCATCTTCTTAATTTCCTTCTCGGTTAGTCATATAGCTTCTTCCAATCGCTTGTTCTTCCACTTGATTAAATACTCATGATATGCTCTCCTCCTATTTTTTTTACTAATTCTTGTGTCTAAGAGGGCTTCAACTTCATGTTGATTTGTGTGAGGAAGTTGTTGAAGTACTGCAGCTTCCTGTGTTTCTTCTAAACATGCATCACAGACATTAGAGCCTTTATAGGCATAGATATCACATACATTCAAGGTGTTAGACAATCCAATGTCTAGAGGTAAATCAATTTTATAGGCATTATTTCCACATTTTTGCAATATCTTGAAGGGTCCCATCTTTTTCATCATCAATTTTGTATACTTCCCTTTAGGAAGTCTCTCTTCTCATAGGTGGATCATCACCATGTCCCCTACCCTATACTGCACATCCCTTCTTCTTTTATCTTCTATTCTTTGTACTTCCCTAAAATTTGTTCAAGTATGCTTCTGACTTCTTGGTGAAGTTCCTTCATAACATCTACAAATTCTTATGCTTGTGCACTCCTTCTTTCCATACTATTTATGTTTCTTAACTCCAGTACCCCTCTAGGGTGTGCCCCATATACAAGTTGGAATGGGCTATGACCAGTGCTCCCATTCACTGAGTCATTATAGACAAATTCTGCCTGTGGTATTACTACATCCCATGTGGCTCCATGTTCTTTTCTCAAACATCTCAACAAGTTCCCAAGTGACCTATTTATGACCTCTGTCTAGCCATCTGTTTAAGGATGATAGGCTGATGAGTATGCCATATGTGTCCCTAATCTTTTCCACAGTGTTCTCCAAAAATGTCCAAGGAATTTTGAATCCCTATCTGATACTATGGTCATTGGAAATCCATGCAACTTGACTACTTCCTTGAAGAATATCCCTGCTATATGAGAGGCATCATGTGTTGTTTTTTAAGGTAGGAAATGGGCCATTTTGGAAAACCTATCTACTACAACATAAATACTATCATATCCCTATTTGGTTCTTGGTAAGCCCAATACAAATTCCATGCTGATGGAATCCCAAGGCTTCATTGGGATGGGTAAAGAGTTATACAATCCTGCATTTGATGATCTACCCTTGGATTTCTGACAAACCACGCACTTCTCAACAAACTGTCTTACCTCTATCTACATTTTAGGCCAGAAATAGAACTTTCTTACCATCTCCAAAGTTTTATCTAATCCAAAGTGACCTCCTAAGCCTTCATAATTCTTCTCCCTTATGATGTTCTCTCTCATGGATCCCCTTGGAATACAAATTTGACTTCCTTTGAAAATTAACTCTTCCTACAACATGTAGTATGCAAAATCACTGTGATATCTATAACTCATATCCCTGTATACTTGGTATGCCTCTGAAAATTCTTCATCCTGTTCATACATCCCCTTCATTGAATTGATTCCAACACTTTCCAATCTGACTTCTTGAATGGTCAGATTCCTTCTACTAAGGGCATCCATAACCTTATTGGTTATACCCTTCTTGTTTTTTATGGTGAAATTGTATGCTTGGATGTATTCCACCCATTTGATATATCTGTGGTTCAGTTTGTCTTGTCTATTAAAAAATCTTAATGCATGATTATCAGTATAAACTATGAACTCTTTAGGAAAAAAATAATGCCTCCATTTCCTTAAAGACTAAACCATTGCATAAATTTCCAAATCATAAGTTGAGTACCTT
Organism: Thuja plicata; assembly: GCA_018584345.1. Taxonomy (NCBI): domain Eukaryota; kingdom Viridiplantae; phylum Streptophyta; class Pinopsida; order Cupressales; family Cupressaceae; genus Thuja; species Thuja plicata. The sequence goes on along the minus strand of MU223317.1, from coordinate 344,893 downwards.
TGTGTTGCCTTGTTCAATTTATCACTAAAGAAGGCTACTGGTTTTCCTTCTTGACTTAGGAATCCTCCTATGGCCCTATTACTGGCATCACATTCTATTGTGAATATTTTCTCAAAATCGGGCAAAACTAATATGGGTTCTTCTACTACCCTTCTCTTTAAATACTCAAAAGAATTTTCTGCTTCATTTGTCCATACAAAGTGAAAGTTTCTTCCACCTTTTATTGTGTCAATCATAGGGGCACAAACATTCCTAAAACCCCTAATAAAATTTCTATAAAAATTGGCTAGTCCATGAATTTTTTTTACCTCACTAGCAGTCCTTGGTGTGGGCCAATTGACTATGGCCTCCACCTTCTCTGGATCCATTTTGAGATTGCCCCTTGAGATGAAATTTTCAAGGAACACCAACTCTTCATGCAAGAAGACATTTCTCCAAGTTGACCTTTAGCTTTTCTGGTTTCAGCCTTTCCAAAACCATCTCCAAGTGGGTTCGATGTTCTTCTCTATTCTTACTTAAAATCAATATGTCATCTAAATATACAACCACAAAATGATTAATAAAAGGTTTCAACACTTCATTCATGAGCCTCATGAATGTTCTTGGAGAGTTTGAGAGGCCAAATGGAATCACCAACCATTCATAGAGCCCTTCATTGGTCTTTAATGTAGTTTCCATTTATGCCCCTGTCTGATCTAGATATGATGGTATCCACTTTTAAAATTCAACTTGGAGTAATATTTAGCTCCTCCTAGGTAATACATTAAGTCCTCCATCCTTGGCATATGGAATCTGTATCTGATAGTGATCTTGTTTATGGCTCTAGAGTCAGTACGTAGCCTCCATGTACCCTCTTTCTTTGGAGTCAATAGTGCAGGGACTACACAAGGAATAATGCTCCTTCTAATGAACCCTTTCTCAATAAATTCTTCAAATTTTCTAGCCAACTCCTCATTCTAATATGGTGTCAATTTATATGCAGCCTTGTTTTGCAATGTTGACCCTAGTATAAGATCAATACAGTGACTTACATATTTGACTAGTGGTAGTGTATCTATGGTACTATCTGCAATGATATTCTTCTATATCTTTAACAAAATTTTCATTTCCTTGGGTCCTACTATCCTCTCTAGTTCCTTTTCTCTTACTACTTTCTTTTCTTCTCCTTTTGGTCTTACCAAAATAGAAAAACAAGGGGTGTCCTTCCCTTTAAGAGTCTTCAAAAAATCCTTTTCTCCTACAACTAACACACTAGTTACTTGGTGTGTTTCCTTTCCATAATCTAGAAAGGGTCTCATTGTATACTCCCTTCCATCCTTGGTAAGCACATAAACATTGCTTCTCCCATCATGTTTTGAATTCACATAAAACTGCCAAGGCCTTCCTAAAAATAGGTGGTAGGTATCCATTTCTACAAAATCACACAAAATCTTGTCTTTGTAGTCTCCTACCTGAAACACCACATAAACTTGTTCATTTATAAGAGCTTGTTGCTCTTTTTTTAACCATGAGACCTTATAAGCATTACGATAAGGTAACTTCTTTAAAACAAGCTTTTAAACCATTTCTAGTGATGCTAGATTATCTGTTGAACCATAATCTACTATTACTTTACACACTTTACCTTTCACCTTGCAAGTTTTCCTAAAGAGAGTCTTTCTTTGAGGTGGTTCCTTGTCTATAACTATCTTCATTAGATTCCTTTTGAACATCAAGCATTCTCCTTCTTCTGGATCTGCATTCCCTCTTGGCTCTTGTACACTTTGCGTGTATTTTTCTTGAGCAAGGTGGACTCTTCTTTCTCTCCCTTGGTTAATTCCTCCATTCTTATCTAGACATCTAGATTACTAGTGTCCTATCTAATTGCAAGTGAAACATCTTCCAGTGAAAACTCCTAATGTTCTTCCTCCAAATATTCATCTCCCATTGGGTCTCCTTCCTCTAAATTCTCCTCTAGAATTTGTTTCTCCATCCTAGTTTTCTTGACCACTGGGTTCTCCAAAAAAATTTTTAGATGGTCCTCTACCACCAAAACTTCCTCTACCTCTGAAATTTACACCTCTCCCTCTATTTTGGGAGTCACTCTTCCTCATTTGTTTGTCTTTTATCTTTAGTGCCATCTAATAGCATAGATGCATTGTTTTGCGATTGAACAAAATAAAGTCATCTCTTATGGAGTACTTGAGCCCATTCATGTACCTAGTCAACTTCTTCTTCTCCTTCTCAAAATCTTTGGCTCTCAAAATAAGTTTGTGAAATTCCTTAGTATATGCACTCACATCTAAGTCCTTTTTTCCTTATACCTTGCAAATTCTGGTGCATTAGGATCTCATAGTCTTCAGGTATAAATTGCTTCTTGATCTCTACCTTCATTCTCCTCCAAGTGACTATTTGTTCCTTCCCTTCATCCAGTCTCTCATTCTGAAGGAAGTTCCACAAAATAAGGGTTGAGCCCTTCATTTTTGACTTTTCAATCCTCACCTTTTGGTTCTTAGGTACCCTATCACATTGAAAGTGATTGTCAATGGATTTAATCCAATCTACACATTCTTATGTATTTAATTTTCCTCCAAACATAGGGAGGTTAGCCTTGGTGTCTTTTCTCCCTAAATTCTCAAGGGCTTCCAACATGGCTATCTGATTTGCAAAATCAAAATAACATCCATACAGATCCGTACCAATCCAAACAGATTCTGCAAAATCAAAAAAACATCGACTATACCAAAAATAACTGATTTTCTTAATTGCTTCCTCCTCAATATGTCCATACATCCATTGCCAACCAATGAATGGGATTCAAACATGTTTAAATATTAGTTTCAATGGTCATAACTATAATTCATATAGTTATGAACCAAAATTGCAACTTTCCAATCATACTGAGCAACTTTTGAAAAGTTGTCAAGCAACATTTTGGGCAATTTTGCAAATAAACAACTTTTGCACTCCTAGCCTAATGAAATGCCAAAAATGGCTTCAAAAGCAATTCCTAAGGACTTAATGCCTAGAAAGTAACCTAGAAAACACAAATTTATTCCCACTTGATCATTTTGGCATCCTGGTTTATAATTGTACCTAGGATCCAAAATATTTCACACTAGGCTTGTTACATTTTAAAAATAATTCCAAAGGATCCCAATCCATCCTAGGAAGAATATGAAGGATCTAGCTTTGGTTCCTTGCACCACATCTCTTGTAACTATTCTCTAGGGTAGAATATGTTAGGAATAATAGTCCACAAGACAACTGAGAGCGGGGTGAATAAGTTGTGATATAGATTATTAAACTTTAAACTTTGTAAACCAAATATGCAATATAAATTATAACACAATAATTTTTGTCGAGAAACCCCTGTTAACAGTAAAACCCCAGTGGGAATTAGCACCCAAAAATAATGTACTAGGAGTATAGTATCCCTATTAAAATATTTATCCCTGTTAGGAGCTTATATAATATTATAGTACATAGTCCCTGTTAGGAGACAAAACCTGTTAGGAGTCAACAAAAGTAGTAGGCTCACTTCCTAGGCATACTTCCCAATGAAGGTTAAGCCACCCTCAAGGATTCACAATTTGAACAAGTTTATATAGGAATATACAATCCAGTGAATTGTCTTATAGAAACTATCTTTGTTTGGTCAGTTCAAATGAAGTGTCACAATCATCAACTCTACTCTACATCCACTAGCCAACAAGCTTTGTAGCTTCCACAATGATCTATATTTACAATCTCTACCACATCTTTCCAAAATAAAATATCTCTCATATATACCCCTTTACAATAATTCATTAGGTCATCTAATTAAGCTTTCCCAATACATAATTAATTAATTACGTCAGCCAATTAAGGCTTTCCAATACACAAATAATTATATAACTCATTTCTATGATACACACAGTACATATAATAAGCAAACATTAATTACAATCCATCGCATATACTCCCAAATCCACAATTCACGCTCACAATTCATTTTATAGGCTACATGTCTGAAGTCGGCCACCAAATAGGTCTCCTCCAGAATACACGCCATAGCTAACATCACCAATAATCACATGAAAATCAAACTTAACCCATTATTCCAACATATGTCATCTATCCACCAGTAAGATTGCTTCATCTAAAATACGTTTGCTAGTAAGATATACCCGAAACATAGAGACATGCTCTGTGAAGCATCACAGTTACAGTCCAAAAACTAGTCTTCACCAAATCAATTGTAACATCCACTATATGTAACATAAATCTAAGAGACCTTAGGAATAAGGTCAAAACATATCCTTCTTCATATATCCAACTTCAATCATTCTGAGTCATCCATACACTGTCTATACACTTCAGTCAGTCAAGTAACCAGTTTCTTCTCTCCACAGAAACATATGTTGACATCAGTGATAAAACATGAATATCAATAGCATGATTGGTATCTAAAAATGATATCATTCAACAATCTCCCGCTTTGGCATTGATGACAACATATGGGAAAATCCATCATCCCAAAAATTACTCTCTCAATACAATCTTCTCAATATCCTCAACACAAATCTCCCCAAAACAGTAGGGATTTTTACATAGACTCTTTTCCCCTTTGGAAACAATGGAAAAGGGTGCCATAACTCATCTGTAGTCTTCTATAAGATGTAGCTTTTTCAAATCTTCATGTCCAATCAACCAGGTGCAATATCAACCAAATGTGCTTTAGTGTTCCTTCGATCACTCCCCATAAGGATTAGATCCATACATCAAGTCCAGAAGATGATATGGCTCTAAAATCCACTGGAATGATGTATATATGCATCAATTAATTAACACAAGGGGGGGACATCACCCCAATAATGCTTATGAGGTATTCAAAAGCATCTTTTGGAAAAGGTTTTGTAAATATATCTGCTATCTTTTCCTTTGTGCTAATGCATTCCAATTTAATCTCTCTTTCTGCTACATTCACCCTCAAGAAATGATACTTAATAGAAATGTGCTTAGTCTTTTAATGCATTATAGGGTTCTTCGACATATTCACTGTGCTGGTGTTATCACAATGGATAACCATTAGTTCTTCAAAAATTATTCCAATGTCCTTCATCATTTGTTTCATCCAAACAACGTGTGTAAAATTTATTTCAACACCAACATACTCTGACTCATCAGTAGATTGGGAAATATAGTTTTTCTTCTTGCTCAACCAAGAAACCAGCCTTTTCCCAAGGAAAAACACACCACCACTTGTACTCTTTTTATCATCCATGTTACCTTCTTGATAAGCATCATTATAAGCCTACAAAGTAAATTCATCTGATTTTTCATACCACAATCCATATTCTATTGTTCCTTTCAAATGTCTAAAAGTTATTTTCACAGCAGAAAAGTGTGTCTCTTTAGGATCTACCTGATATCTAGCCACAATTCCAACTACATTGGTAATATCTTGTCTAGTTTGATTTATATATTGTAGACCACCAATCATAGATCTATACTCTGTCTGAACAACACTTTGAGTCTCATCACTACTAGTCAGTTTGTGTCCAGTCACCATAGGTGTTCCAATAGGTTTAAAATCTTCCATTCCAAACATTTTCAACATTTCCTTAAGATACTTGGTCTGAGATATAAAAATTCCATTCTTACTCTGATTAATTTTCAAACCAAGAAAAAATTTCATTTCACCAATCATTGACATCTCAAATAAATTTTTCATTTCTTTAGAGAACTTCTTACTCATCTTATCATTGCCTCCAAAAATTATATCATCAACAAAAACTTCTATAATTAACATTCTATCTTCATCAGTTCTTAAGTATAAATTACTATCTGCATTACCTTTCCTAAAACCCAAATGAAGTAAGTACTTGTCTAGCCTTTCATACCATTCCCTTGGTTCTTTTCTCAGTCTATACAGTGCTTTCTTCAACTTACAAACCATGTCTTCATCATCTGACAAAGGAAAACCATCGGGTTTCTCAATGTAAACTTCCTCTTCCAGATCACCATTCAAGAATGCTGACTTCACATCCATCTGATAAAATTTAAAGTCTTTATGTGCATCATAAGCAAGAAATAATCTCACAAATTCCAATCTAGAAATAAGAGAAAATGTTTCTTCATAGTCCATGCCTTCGTGTTGCAAGTAGCCTTTGCACACTAGTATAGCCTTGTTTCTTACCATTGTTCCTTCCTCATCCATTTTGTTTCTAAAAACCCATTTAGTGCCAATCACATTTTTTTATTAGGTCTTGGAACCAATTCCCAAGTATTTGATGACATTATTTTTCCATTAGTATACTCAGAGAAAAAACACAGAAAACAAGCATTAGCGGCAGACAAGAAGCATCACCGGTGGACCACAAGCAGTACCAGTGAACTGCAAGCATACCTGACAGGACAAAGAATTTTGAGAAAAATGCTAAGTATAAAATGTGACAAGCATCATCGACAACCACAAGCATCATCGGGGACCACAAGCATCACCGACGAACACAAGCATTACTGGTGACATAGTTTTCAGAACTAACCCAAAAGAAACAAAAAAGGCATACCCGACGACCAGTTCAAGAAGGAACACCGACGATCAAGAAAACTGACCATCTGAACCGACAGACAGATCAAGAACCCACAAATTGTGGATATAAGTTTTACACGATGATTAAAGCAATGTAATTCTATTTATAGAGTTTTATTTTGTTTTAAATCATATTAGATGGTCATGCAAGATTTATGTAAATGCTTTAAAGAATCCTAATGGATCAAAAGCATATCTAACTATAGATCAAGATCAAGTTGTATATCTTGAATCTAGAGTTAACTTGAGAATGCATGAATCAAGAATTGAACCTAAGCTATTATAAATAGATGTTCATACACAATTATGAGTACATGAATTCTTTATAATTGATAGCCACGAAGATTATCTAAGAAGAAGAAGGTAGAATTCATGCAAAAGATAAAAAATAGAATACATCAGTGATCAAGAACACATAGAGGCTACTGACAAGCAGATAAAGGTAATACTCAATCATGGAAGGATGATTAATAGTATTTTTGGAGCTTTAGAGGATCTGTTATCAAGAAATTGAATATTTCATATTCCATTAGATCAAAGACCTATGTAGTTGCATTCTAACAAGTGCATCACATCTAAAATCCTATTGTAGAAGGTGGACTTAACCGTCCTTTGTAAATCTCTTAATAGAGTGCACACTTAACAGTGTTGTTGAAAGCTTCAAACGAAGTAGATCTTAACAGGTCTCTACTGTAATACTCCTAATAGGGTAGGTCATCAGAAGTGACCAAATTGTAAGCCTTAATCGACTCTTCTTATCTACAGATAGTGAAGTTTGTGGGTAACAATCCCCACCACAGTTTTTACTTCCTTAACAAGAGTTTTCTGCGATATCATATATTGTGTCATGTGTTATCTAATTTCATGAATGTTTCTATTATTGTTACATATCAAAAGAATGTATGATATGATTTCATATGCATAAAGAAAGATGAATAGATAGATAAGTTTAATTACAAACTGATGACTAAGGGTTAATGGGTTAACCAAGAAATTTTTTAGAGGTACTGATTCACCCCTCCCCTCTCAGTACATCATCTCAATATAATTCCAACAATTGATATTAGAGCTAAGTCTCTCTCTTGAAAAGCTTAAAGATTTGAGAGAAAAGATCAGAGCAATGGATAAATTCAGACTAGATATGACTATTGAGAATGAGCAGTTATAGATGCAAATAAACTTTGAGCAGTATAAAGAGGCAAAGATAAAGCGAAGAGAACTTCTTGATGAAAGATAGATTATGGAAACTAGGGTGAATGAGAAAGACTACAAAGAAATGAAAATACAAGAGTACTTTGAAATAGTAGAATCATCAATGAGCAAAGCTTCAGATGCATCAGTTGAATAAATTACAAGTATGCAAGAGATCAATCTAGATTTGACAGATCAAATCAAGAAACTGCAAATTGGTCAAGAGACTCAAATGGTAAAAATGATTGATTTTATGAATGATGCAAGAAAATATGAAAATGAAAGAACACTAACCATTGATGATAGGAGGAAAATTATAGAGAGAAACTACAAGATAAAGAATTAGAGATTCAAAGGCTCACTAAGCATCACCATGAGGTCACCAACCAGATTATTCTTATGAGTCAAGAAGCTAACAGATTAAATACATAACTCATAGAAAAAATATAGACCATTGGTGAACTAAGGGAAGAAAATGAAAAATTAAAGTATGAAATCAGAGTTTAGAATCAACACAATGAACTTATCAAAAAGGCTGAGGATAGCAACAAACAGATGGATGACTTTCTTGATGGACAAAGAAGAGTCAAAAACTACATAGGATTAGGGTACAATGAGAATGGAGAATCCTCAAATCAATTTGATAAGAGGAATTCTTTCACAACCCCAAGATCCAAGAAGTTGTCATGCAATCACTGTGGAAAACCAGGCCAAACCTCAAACATCTGCAGAAGCAAAACGAAAGGTATTTCTCAAGCACAATCTACTTTTATTTGTAACTATTATAAATGTTAAAAGAAATGACACAAGGCACATGAGTGCAGATCCAAAGAGAACATGGAAAAATAATGTCCTACATGCAAGATGAATGGGCATACACACAAGGAATGCTGGAAAATGAACATCAAGGCATGGCCTCAGAAAGAAACTGATAAAAGCTACAAACCAACCAAAGAGGGTAACTCATATGTTTGGGACTATAACACATGGGTAAATTGCACAGCATGTAGAAGGTATTGTCATATTTCTGCCAACTGTATGAGAAAGTGGACCAGAAGGTCAAGAGGATGGACCAATCTAGGTATGGCATGTCTGCATTGTCATAAAGTTGGACATGTGATAAAAGATTGCAAAGACCAACTGACAGACACAAATACTCATCCGAATGGAAATACCATTGATGACATCAAAAGAATGAGAAACAAGATATGGGTAAAAGCTACAAACACTGAAGGTGCTAGTACAAGCAATGCAAATGGTTACACCCCATCCACTGGATCTGGTGAAATTACTACATCTAACTAGATTTCACAAGTAAGTATCAAACTGCATTATCACATGTTTTCGTATGCATTAGTTCCATTACACATAGTTCATATTATTTTATAGGCATGAATAAAGATGCAATATACTATTACTTGATAATCTACTATAAAGCAACCATCGGTTATTCGGCACAATCTACATCAGTAAACACACATAGAAAAGAAATGTAATACTTACCAGAACATATCGGTCATTACACAAGTTGTATGTAACCCGATGAGTATCAGTATACACTGAATCTACAAAAGTTGTTGTCACAATATCACCGACGATCATCGGTGAAGTCTCCAACACCGCTAAGCTACCCTGATGCTTTGCAAAGACACTAGAGGAGTTATGAATGTATTTATCGATGGAGGCAGTCTTCATAAACCAATGAAGTTGGTAAGAATTAATGACAACTTAGGGCACCAAAAAGTATAAAGCCCGACGGGTCAGCTCATTTTTGCACCCGCGATTTTCAAGCAGCGCAGAGCAGAGTAGAGCAATTTTTGAGCAGTTTGAGAAGTGACCTAACAGAAGTGATTCATTGAGCATACAAATTCAAAGGAGATCATAGACATTCAGTAAGTTCATTCACTCACTGATAAAGCACTGTTTTGATTTATGGAAAATCCCTAAAATCTCAAAAATGATGGCATCAACATCTAGGGTAGAGAAACTTAAGGATGACAAGAAGAAACCGTTTAAGCTTCTTAAAAGAGGGGCATGTGCTAAACCAAAATATAAGTTACATCCTGAGATAGCCTCTCAACCAGATGATTCTTGAGCATTCTCTCAAATCCCAGCTAGGGTTTTATTGGTTGAGGATGTTAGGTCCTATATACATTGCAAGATCTCAAAGATAGGAGATCTAAACCTAGAAAACACCTATAAGGCACTTTGTGATGATGGTGGCAAGCTCAAAGAAGAGCATAAACACTTAGAAGTGAAAGGTCTGGCAAATGCACTTCATTTCCCGAAGGTTTTTTTAAAATAGAATGGATTAAGATTGTTCTAAGTATAGTACATAATAACACTTTGTGGTTGAAAAAACCAAAGGCTATAAAAAAAGATGTTGTACACATAGTGATAGGCTATCCAACAACTGACAAACCTCAGGCTCACAAACATCCTTCTATTGTAGAAGTGGAAAAGTTAACTGGTGCCAAATCTGACACGAGGGCACTGAAGGTATACACTATCACCAACACAGAGCTAAAATTTGGTGCTTGCATAGTTGGATATAAGATATTTCAAGCTAGCAGAATGAACAGTATCTCTAGCACAGCAATGAGCACAACCTACAAAATCATCAAACTGGGGAAGAAGATGGATCTAGCAGAGATCCTATTGCATCAATTTGAGGAGAACATGTGTACCATAAGGTCTTCATAGACAAACACATGTAAGTTTAGTTCCCTCATATTTTATATATTCTTCTACTTCAAAGAGTACTTTCCTTCAATTGGAAAAGTAGCATGGGACACCAACATACCCATTACCATGCAGATTAGTGAATTCATTGAAACACTAGGCACACATTTTGACAATGTTATACATGAGTACTTTAAGTCAATTAAGGATATGCTACAAGCAAGGAGTAGAATTCCTGAAAGTCTAATTGAGGAACACAAAGATGACATTTGTTTTATGGTGGATACTGACTTCACCTACATTCATGTAGTAGTCCCAAGGAAATCTTGGCTAGAAAATCTTGATTATGAAATCAAAACTGGGTTAGCAATAGAAGCAATAAAAGCATTATTGAATGAACCTGTTGACAACAAATAACTAAGATTTGGCACATATGAGGAAGCAAAACTAAATATTAAATCAACTCTTGTTGTCAAGTAGGTTGTCAAGCAATCTAAAAGAATGGTCAATAATTTGAGAAGGAAATTGAAGATATCTTATGATGGTATAGAAGAAGAAGAGGGCAAAGAGGATCAAGAAGACAAGGAGGAACAAGAAGGTAAGGAGGAAGACACCAAGGAACAACTTCCTATCGGTGAAACAACAAAGCAACAAGAATCAGAGGAAGAGAAATTTGATTCACCACCTCCTCCTCCAACTAAAAAGTCTAGAACAAGAAGCCAAATGGCTAAGGATACTAGTCCTTCACCTATGGTAAAAGGGAAGGTGTAC
>MU223317.1:312066-332918 GCA_018584345.1 Thuja plicata | reverse complement strand
ATATGTATATATATATATAAATGATAATTCATGGTTAGATAACATTTTTGACACCATTATAGGAAAAGACCCTACAGCAGATATGGAAAAAGATGAAGATATCACTGCTACAAGGGTCAATACCGACGAATAGGACAAATCTATTGACACTGCAACTGTCAATACGCCTACAAATATGAATATATTGATAGATGCTATCGATATATAGTCCAAACAGGACAAATCATCAAAGAAATATGATGATATACCAAAGGATATGGGTATAGATGAAAATCAAGGTGCATCCAATACTCCAACAGATGACACCGATGATAAGAAAGATACATCAAAGGAACAACAGGAAGAGGTAGAGAAAACTACAAAGGATACCTCAAAGAAGGTTGTAGAGAAAGAAAAGAATGAGAATGTAAAGAGAAATGAGGAGTTAAACAAAAGGAAGAATCATCTGTTGAAACACCCAAGGAACATGAGGAGACGTCTTCACCAAACCGGTAGGTGATTATAGAACAGGTACAAATGGATACCTCAACCTCTATACACTCACCAATAAAATCTACACAATCACATGCCTTACAAATGGTATTACATCAATCTGCCACTGCCCACCAGCCAAAGAAAAAGAAGAATAAAATAGTAAAGAAGAACATATTGGTTGTAACACTTGATGAAGTAATTGAAGTTCCAAACTAGGACATTACCACTTTGGATAGTGACAAACTTCAAGAGTTTGGAGTGCTCTATCAAAGGAAAGCCATACAAAATAAAATGATCAAAGAACACAGAGAAAACATGGCACTTGACAAGGCTAAGGAGATACTCCAACAACTAGTTCCTGATGTGAAAATTGATGAAAATACTTCAGTTAAGGAATAGATTGTTGTTCTTACCGACGCTATCAAAGAACAAGGGATAGAGGTAGATCAAGCAATGGAAGAGAAAGCAGAGAAGAAATATTAATTCAAGCTAATTGATAAGATAAGCCAAGAAGTGGCATTGAACAAGGTCAAGCTCTCCGAACTTAGTGATGAACTAGAGCCAATGATTGCTGAGTCAATCACCTTAGTTCAAAAGATGTGCACACTTGAAAACTTTGCAAAGGAGAGCAGTGACAAGCTTGCAAAAATTGATACAAATGTCACTAAAAGTGCACAAAGCCTAACCTCACATGCTAATAGCATAAAGGCACATCATGACATAGTCATTGAGGCAAATAGGCTAAGGCAGGAAATATGGGATGCTGAGACCCAATTCAGAGGTGAGATCATAAAAATCCAAGCTCATATCTTACCAAATCTCACAATACTTCAGCAACATATTTCAGAAGCTAGAAATCTAATAGCAACCCTGGAGATGTTTGTAGTAGATAGAATCTCTGATATTCATGTAAGGATTTCACTAGAGCACATGGATCTAGAAATGCTAAAAGAAAAATGGGAGAAGATGATGGAGGAAGTGAAGTCCTCACATTCCCAACTTTTTGGAAAGTTGTAAGTACCTTTGTCCTTAGAATAAAAAAATGAGGAAAGGCAATGTATATAGTTATGTACAATACAAATATCTAGACAATACATATATTAGAAAAAGAAAGAAAAAGATAAAGGATATATATATACTTACACTTACCAGCACATACATAAGGGGAGTCATTAAAATGACTAAGACAGAAGTATACATAGGTGTACATACTAATACACTCAGTATGTTGCACATATCATGTTTTTGATACTAATGTCAAAGGGGGAGATTGATGACATTATTTTTCCATTAGTATACTCAGAGAAAAAAATAGACAACAAGCATTACTGGCAGACAACAAGCATCACTAGTAGACCACAAGCAATACCGGTGAAATGCAAGCATACCCGACAGAACAAAGAATTTTGAGAAAAATGCTAAGTATAAAATGTGACAAGCATCACCAGTGACCACAAGCATCAACAATGACCACAAGCATCACCGATGAACACAAGCATTACCGGCGACATAGTTTTCATAACTAACTTGAAAGAAATAGAAAAGGCATACCTGATGACCAATTCAATAACAAACACCGACAATCAAGAAAATCGACCATCAGAACCGACAGACATATCAAGAACCCGCAAATTGTGGATCTGAGTTTTACACAATGATTAAAGTAATGTAATTCTATTTATAGAGTTTAATTTTGTTTTAAATCATATTAGATGGTCATGTAAGCTTTATGTAAATGCTTTAAAGCATCATAATGGATCAAAAGCATATCTAACTACAGAACAAGATCAAGTTGTATATCTTGAATCTAGAGTTAACTTGCGAATGCATGAATCAAGAATTGAACCTAAGCTAGTATAAATAGATGTTCATACTCAATTATGAGTACATGAATTCTTTATAATTGATAGCCACAAAGAGCATCTAAGAAGCAGAAGGAAGAATTCATGCAAAAGATCAGAAACAAAATACATTAGTTATCAAGAACACATAGAGGCTATCGACGAGCAAATAAAGGTAATACTCAATCATGGAAGGATGATTAATAGTATTTTTGGAGCTTTAGAGGATGTGTTATCAAGAAATTGAAGATTGCATATTCCATGAGATCAAAGACCTATGTAGTTGCTTTCTAACAAGTGCATCACATCTAAAATCCTTTTGTAGAAGGTGGACTTAACTGTCCTTTGTAAATCTCTTAACAGAGTGCAAACTTAATAGTGTTGTTGAAAGCTTCAAATGAAGTAGATCTTAACAGGTCTCTACTGTAATACTCCTAACAGGGTAGGTCATCAGAAGTGACCAAATTGTAAGCCTTAACCGGCTCTTCTTATCTGCAGATAGTGAAGTTTGTGGGTAACAATCCCCACCACAGTTTTTACTTCCTTATCAAGAGTTTTCTGCGATATCATATCTTGTGTCATGTGTTATCTAATTTCATGAATGTTTCTATTATTTTTACATATCAAAAGAATGTATGATATGATTTCATATGCATAAAGAAAGATGAACAGATAGATAAGCTTAATTACAAACTGATGACTAAGGGTTAATGGGTTAACCAAGAAAAGTTTTAGAGGTACTGATTCACCCCTCCCCTCTCATTACATCATCTAAATATAATTCCAACAGTATTATTTTTCTTTTTCTGTTCAAGCTCTTCTTCCATAGCTTTAGTCCAAGATTCATCTCTACATGCTTCATCAACAGTTTTCATCTCAACTTGAGAAATCAAACAAATTTCATCTCTAACTTTAGATCTAGTTAGCATACCTTTACTTACATCACCAATTATTTGATCTTCAAGATGTTTCTTCTTCACATACCTCAGAGTCTTTGGAGTCTTAGTAGCCTCAATCATTTGATCTTCAGTTACATCTTCAATCATCAAAGGTTCTTTAGGTTCAGTGCTAACCTTTTTCATCTCTATAATTTCACCACAGTCATATATTTTTTCCTGACTCTAAAACATTTCATCTATCCTCACATTGGTGCTTTCAATAAACTTCCTAAATCTTAGATTTTAACATTTATATGCTTTACTCTTAGTAGAATAACCAAGAAAAATTCCTTCATCACTTCTAGCATCAAACTTTCCTATCTCATCATGTCTCTTGATATAACATTTACTTCCAAATATTCTAAAATATTTCACAGTAGGTGTATGATCAAACCATAATTCATAAGGAGTTTTAATTGTACCTTCTCTGATCTGAATTCTATTTAAGGTGTACACAGCAGTACCAACAACTTCTCTCCAATGAACATGTGGTACATTTCCTTCTAGTGGCATAGTCTTTGTAGCATCCAATATAGTTTTGTTTCTTCGCTCTGCAATCCCATTCTGTTGTGGTGTCCTAGGTGTAGATGTCTGTCTGAATATAACATGCTCTTCATACTACGACTTAAATAATTCTGATGTAAATTCACCACCTCTATCTGATCTCAAACATTTTATCTTCAAACTAGATTCCTTCTCAACTTTTTCTTTAAATAAATTGAACTTGTGAAATGCTTCAGATTTCTCTCTCAAATATGTAACCCACATCATCCTAGAAAATTCATCAACTAAAATTATAAAGTACCTTTCACCATAGTAGGATCTTGCTCTTGTAGGACCACACAGATCTGTGTGCACCAGATCCAACTTCCCTTTTGCTGAAAAAGCTTTGCTTTTAAAAGTGCTTCTAGTTGGCTTCCTCATAACACACTCTCTACACATAGTTTTAGATGGATTCATAATCTTAGGTAGATCTGTAACTGCATTTTGCATACTCACCTTCATAATGTTATCAAAGTTAATATAAAAAAATATTCTATGCCATAGCCAACTATCATCAATCTTTGCAATAAAACAAGAACCTTCAGATGTGTTCAATTCAAATACATTACCTATAGAATTAGTACCAAATGGGATCAAATCTATTGATTTAGTTCTAATAGAGTGTTTCCCATCAATGAATTTCAATTGATAACCCTTGTCCACTAACTATCCAACACTCAACATGCTATTCTTAAGTCCATCAACAAGTAATACATTGTCAGTATTTGTCTTACCATCCAGAGAAATAGATCCTACTCCAATGATAAGTTTAGGAGTATTGTCACCAAATCTGACAACACCACCATCATGTATTTTCAAACTCACAAACTTATTTTTATCTCCAGTCATATGATGTGAACAACCACTATCTATAACCCATTCATATTTATTTTCAACACAAGATACTAAGGACATTTCCTCATGTATAGGCTCATAATCTTTTATAGAAATAAATCCAATTTAATTATAGTCACCATCATCATCAGAAATGCCCTCACTAGCATAATAACATTCCTTTTCTTTAGGATACTTTGATTTGTAAAACTTAGGTTTGTGCTTAGGAACCCTTGTAGGACATCTAGATGCAAAATGACCAATCTTGTTACATGAAAAAGATTTCAAAGGTAATTTGTCTTCGAATTTACCCTTACCTGTCTTTTCTTTTCTAGCAATTAGTGCCACCATTTCATCTAGATTTCTTTCTTCCTCCTATATTTGTTCCCATTCATCAGCATATTCTCCAAGCTCTTCTTTTAGGTCACCAGTGTTGGTGCTCACATTTACAGATAAGTTCTTTTTGTTCTTATGTGCGGTCGCTTTGAATGCTGACTCAACCTTAGGTAAAGTATCTCCCAATTCTATGGCCTCAAAAGTAGTTAGCTTTCCAATCAACATATCTCTAGTGAAGTTCAGTGTCAAAGGTATAATCTCCTTTATAGCTTGTACTTTGGTTCTATAAGCATGTGTCAAAGATCTGAGTATCTTTACAATCACTTCTTCCTCAATGAAACTACCTCCAAAGTTTCTAATACTAGAAACTACTTCAGTAATTCTCTGTCCATATTCCCTAATGTTCTCATCTTCTCTCATCTTCAGTGATTCCATATTTGTATTCCAATTCTGTAGATTTTCCTATTTTGTAATTTTCTCCTATATATAATGCTTGTAATCTTGTCCAGATCTCATGTGCAGAATCCAAGTCTTTTTCTTCTGTGAATTCACCTTCAGAAAGTGCACTGATCAATGATTCCCTTGAAACCATATTACATGAAAATAACTTATTTTCATCTTCAGTAGCCTTCTCTAGGACATGCCCATTCGCTATCTTCTCATTCTTCTTTGTGATCATCTAATAGTCAAGTCCCAAACATAACAAATGTGTTCTCATCTTGTTCTGCCAACTGTCAAAGTTTATAAGATTAAATTTGTGACTAACCTTCCTGTAGTAAGTCATCGTTAGGATCAACTCAAGCTATTAAGTTTTCTCTTTGAGGACCAGTAGCTTTGATACCAATTGTTAGGAATAACAATCCACAAGACAACTGAGAGAGGGGGGTTAATGAGTTGTGATATAGATTATTAAAATTTAAACTTTGTAAACAAAACCTGTAGTAGAAATGATAACACACTAAATGCCAACACAATAAAACAATACTTTTTATTGAGGAAACCCTATTAAAGGTAAAAATCCGGTGGGAATTAACACCCACAAATAATGTACTGAGAGTATAGTATCCCTATTAAAATTTTTAGCCCTGTTAGGAGATTATTACAACATTATGTTAGAAACACTAAGAGGGGGGGTGAATCAGTGTTTGTCTATTTATTACTTTTCACCAACTTAAACATAAATCAAACATACATTGAATGAAGCTTAACATAAGAACTCATAAAACATGATATGATTACGGGGAAAACTTGATCAGAGGAAAACCCTATTGGGAATTAGTACCCACAAATATTGTACTAGTATAATGAACCTATTAAAGTTCCTTTTCCCTATTAGAAGCAGTCTTTACAATATGAGTACAATGACCTGGTTAAAGGTCTGACCCTATTAGGAGTCTTTTAAAAAACCCTATTAAAGGTATATGGCTCACTACCTAGGCTCACTATCTAATAGGATGAAGGCTACAACCTTATGAAAGTTGATATACACTATATCAAAAGTGAACTGTTGTGATGACACTGTTGTTTGATGAGTTTCGTGTATGCGCGAATGCTCTTACTCTCTTAAAGAGCTATATCATATATTTAATTCATCATACTACTCTTCTATATCTTCCTCTTACATAATAATTGACACTTGTAATATAACTTTACATTACAAACTTATATGGTCATATCTGAATAGGTGCGACCCAAAATAGGACTCTAGTCGGCCCTAAAACAAAATAAACAATGCTTCCAAACAAGTCGGCTCAAGCATGTTTACAAAACTGCTAATTACATCATTAAAAACATATAATCAAAGTCACTTAGCAATTACATAACAAAATAATTCACGCTAATTAAAAGACTAGTCGGCTTCCATGCTCTGTCTTCTGGACTATTGGTCTACTGATTTGTCTATAACTTCTCTGTACTATCATTCTGTACTATGCGTGTCTGGATGTAGTATGTACACATGTCATAGAACATATATCTAAATGCGCATATGCTAACTTGATCTCTCGTATGTGCGCTGATGTGCTGATCACTGAATATCTCTATCTATCGTATTTTCCATACTTAGTCATTTTTTCTTTCACAAAATGAGTCATGCATCCTCAGGAAGTCAACTTGCCAACAATCTCCCCCTTTGTCATTTATGGCAACAAAGGAATGTGGCCAAGTTTCTCAAAATGTTTTAACACAAAAAATAACTATATATCATAACATCTTATTGATATATACATATACTGATTCTCATATATACACATTCTATATTATTCCCCCTTTGACATTAATGAAAAAGGTGTACAAAAACTTATAAGTTTTCTACATACTTACTCCATGTAAACTTTAGGGTACACAATCTGAAGAGATTGGATCTCTTTCTGCTAGAATACTTTCATTGCATCACTTGTATGAAGATGCGTGCATAGGGCATATGTCAGTTTCTCCATTTTCATCAGATCCACGCAAGAACCTTGATCATATGTCGTAATGGTGGCATCAATCTGTTTGATGTTCTCATTTAGGACTGCTAGAGATGGCGCAAGTGCATTTATCAACTGAGTTTGTCGGACTCTTATCTTGCTGATTTCCAACTTATCTTTTTCAATCTTGTCTAACTGACCTTGAAAGAAATTATTGCATATGTTCATGTATTGCGTGGAAGTCTCAACTAATTTTTTGATGCTGTCCACCATGATTTCTGCCTCTTCTACCTTTTTAATATGCTCAAAGGTGAACTTTACTCTATCCATGCAGTTTTCTATGACTTTATTTCCCTTAGCTACCAATTCTTTCAATATGGATTGCCCAATCCTTAAATATTTTAAGTCTAAGGTAAAATTATTTACCAATTCATTCAGTATCTCCTTTTTATATTCATCTTCTACAATTTTTCTAGCAGAGTCTACTAGATTTGTAAAATGTGATTTGAAGTTTGTTAGAATGTTGTCCACATCTTCAAATGATTGAACTTTGGCTACTTTCTTGTCTGTAGGCACTAAGTCATTCAATATGTTCACTGATTCCAAAAAGTGAGGGTTCCTCATCACTTGATTCTCTTTTGCTTTTTCCATAGCAAGAATGCTGATCTTGATTAGGTCTTCTTCTCCCCAAGCGTCCAGACTTGCTGAATCAGGAGTTAACCTTGACAACAATGAAGTAGATGGTTGAGTGGATGGTGAGAATATAGTATTTTGACTGGTATCCATGCATTCAATCTTTACTGGTATCTCTTTGATTGGTGTCTCATTACCTTTTTGTTCATTCAAGTCAATTGGATCATTGGAGGGAACTTCATCTTGTTGTTGAGATGTATCATCAATGCACATTTCTTCATTGCTTACAAATGCTTTTTCAACTTTGTCCATGTCTATTTCAGATGTTGTCATGGATATCTTGATATTATCAACTACTATAGTATCTTCTGAGTCTTTTTCTGTATCAGAAGTTATTGTCACTATGGGCACTGAAACTTGTGGACCTGTTATAGGTGTTTTCTGAATCACTGGTTCTATAACTTGTTTGGGAGGAGCTGGAGTTACCTTTGTAGTAGGCATCATTGATGGATACACATGTCTATCCTTAAATACTTGTGCAAATGCCTTTTTAGTCTCTTTACCATCAGCTCATACTCTTTATTCATAATCTGTAAAGTCCTTGTCTTGGTTCTAAGATGAGGCTTCACCAAATCTAATAGAATTTTCTTCTCATCATTATAGCATACAGGGAGAAGAGTATCCAATGTTTCTTCTCTAATCTCATGTCTTCCTCTATTGCATGTCTTTTCATGATCTACTATATTTTCCATAACTTATCAGGTATCACTGTCTTGAGTTCAAGAACTGACTTCTTAAACTTAATCATATGAGATATGATCATAGAATGTATCTAAGTTTTATCCATCTCTTGGTACTTGTCATAGAATTTAGCAAGTGTATCTAATCTCCCTTCATTTAAAATCATGTTCTTTGAGATATTTAGACTAGGTCTAAATCCTACCTTAGGAGGAGCTTGAGTATTCCTTGCTTTGCTCTGAGTGTTCCTCGAGGATGGGTGATTTGTGGGTGCATTTTTTCTTCCTTTAGAATTATTGCTTGGTATTGAAGGTGGAGATGAGTCTAGGTCAATAGTGGTAGAGGGTGTAGAGGTGCTCTCTACTTTCTTCTTCTTTTGGATCTCTTCAACCTTCTCAAGTTCTTTGGCTATCTTAGATTCTCTAGCTTTGTCAATATCTTCTTGAGTGACTCTGTGAACTTTTAGAATGCTAGATGTAATTCTGGATGCCTTCCTTTTGTTATCAACACTATGTAAGATAGTATCCACTTCATTGGTCTTCTCTCTGTAAGTGCCCCATCTGGGCTCATTAGGATCTTTGGGCGTAGATAATAGAACTTGTGCATATCCTTCTAACACATGTTGTTCTACTTCATAACCAAGAGGATGAATCCATTTGGTTCTAGGTTCAAATGCCTCCATGCAAGTGTAATCTATTTCTACCATGAAACATATGGTATCCTTATATTTGTCAACTATATTCTCTGATAATGTGAACCTTTTTTGCATTTTGATCCTAAATGTCTTGATATCCATATCCATGCCATCCGTTACATTGCTCTCTAAAGTGGCCTTAAGTGAAATCTGAGACATTGAGGGTTTGCTCCTATCTAGGTAAAGGTTTGCAACCTTTCCAAAAATATGGAAATAGAAGTAGATGATCAAATATCCAAACCTGAATGTCTTTCTCCTATCATGCTTGATGATTCGAATGTTGTTAATCAATTGAGCGTGCAAGATCTCACATAGGTTGTATTGAGTGTTATCCTTCACCATTATGATAGCTGCTAGGACTATTGCTGTAGAGACACTATTTAACCTGCTTTCTTACTGAAACTTATACCCAAGTATCATAGTTAGAAGTTTTAAGTCATCTTCCTTGGTAGGGTCAACTGTCATCCCGCGTTTGTCACTTCTAGATAAGCAAACTTGTTCAACTTTCTTCTTGACATCCTTAGCAGTAGAAAGAACTGGTCCAATTTTGGGAAGTTTAGTTAATTCATGGATTACGTCTGTAGTGATGTGCATAGGAACCTCACCAATCTAGTAAAGATCATCATGTACTGTGCTTATAAAAATCTTCACCCATTCTGGCTCATCAAACTCATGCGCATTTGAGTATTCAAAGATAGGGTTATCAATCAAGTGCATGAACTCATCCTTGAATGTATAGTTAGGTTTCATCATAGATCCCATATGAGTGGCTATGTTGATATCTACTACTATTTCCTTCTTACAGTAAATGTATGCACGAATATCTTCTACGTGAACAACACCTAATGGGCTTTTGGAGAAAGCTCCTTCCACATCATCAAGTATGGATTTGAATGGATGCTTCTTGACTACAAATCTATTCCTCTCTGAAATATACAAATACTACTAGAGTCACCATACTTACTTGGAACTTGACTAAGTAGGGTTTCACAAACTTTCAAAATGGTGCGACTGCTAGGGTTCTGTTTCAACTTCTTATCTATTTGCTTAACTGCAAAATCTGTTATGCTTCCATGCTTTGATGCTCAGTGCTCTCCAAATTATGTGATCTTGAATGCAAGTGTGAATAAGATCGAACATTTACATTCTTTTATAAAAGCTACTGCATTTAATGTTTGCAACCGTACGCAAATTACTCAGAGAATTTGCAACTTTGATCCTGATGAATTTGAGACAATGCGTGTATGCATACTGCAATATTATGTGCTTATAACCATGAATCCATAGTAACATACTCGGAGGTGAGTATACCAACCGCACAGGGGTCCTGAGCTAGAATAGCTCCCCTTAAGACCAAGAAGGTCTATTCAAGGAGAAGTAGAGGGTGCGTCCACTATGGATGCATTAACTACTTTTTCAACATCATTGTCCTTCTTTACTTCAACCCAAATTTTTCTTGAATCTTCTTTTTCTTGAACAAACTTTAATTATCCTTCTTCTTCAAATAGTGATTTCTTAGGATCCTCTTGCTTTTGAGTTCTGGATCTACAAAACCTTGAGATGTGTCCAGCCTTTCCACATGTGTGAAAAATGATAGGAGGTCTGATGTTCTTGTTCATAATGTTGCATTTCTTTTTTGTGTGACCATTGTAGTTACATATCTGACATGTAGTGTTCTGCAAATTTCTTTGAGGTTGATTTCTCTGATTGTTTTGATTCATTCTTCTTTGATTTTTCTGTGATTGATTCCTTTGATTTGTTCTGCAATGTATAGCCCTGTGACCAAACTTATTACAGGAGAAACAGTAACCATTGAAAGGTCTTACCTCTTTGCAATCTCTTGCCAAATGACCATGTTTTTTATATGCATAACAAGTTCTGTTAACTTGCTTAATTTCCTCTTTAGGTGGATCTATTTTAATCTCTGAAACATTTTCAATTTTCTTTGCTTCTGAAGATGCTTCATGAGCTTTCTTTCTTTCTTGCAATGAATTGATTTCGATTTGTGCTACACTGTATCCAAGACCAGTAGTGTCACCTTTTAGTTTTTGTGCATTGAGCTGAGATTGAAGTGAATCAAAACTTGTGTGGAGTTTATAAATTTATCCTTTGCTTCTGTTAATTCATATTCCAACTTCTTCTTTATGTTTTCCAATTCCAAGACTTTCATGTTTTCTTTCAAGAGTTCATCATCTAATTGTTTGTTTTCTTTGATCTTTTCTTCAATAGAAATTTGGTTGTCTGTGAGCTGTTCATCCAGATTTTCAATTTTATCTTTTAGAGACATGTTCTCTTCATTGATATTTTTGATCATTTTCCCTAAATCACTTGTAGAACAATCTTTCAAATCTTTTCTTAATTTCTTGATAAGCATTTGTGATCCATCAACTTTCAGTCTAAGTTCTTCATTTTCTTTTTTAGATCTATCAAGATCTTCAAGAGCTGCTTCAAGATTGTTTTTCAAATATTTTTCTTCTGTTGATTCCATGATCTCCTCAAGTCGTTAAACTTTATTTCAGAGGACCAGAGCTCTGATACCAATTGTTAGAAACACTGAGAGGGGGGGGGGGGGGAATCAGTGTTCGTCTATTTANACACTGAGAGGGGGGGGGGGGTGAATCAGTGTTCGTCTATTTATTACTTTTTAGCAACTTAAACATAAATCAAACATACATTGAATGAAGCTTAATGTAAGAACTCATAACACATGATATGATTACAGGGAAACTGTGATTAGAGGAAAACCCCAGTGGGAATTAGTACCCACAAATATTGTACTAGTATAATGAACCTGTTAAAGTTCCTTTGCCCTGTTAGAAGCAGTCTTTACAATATGAGTACAATGACATGGTTAAAGGTTTGATCCTGTTAGGAGTCTTTTACAAAACCCTATTAAAGGTATATGGCTCACTACCCAATAGGATGAAGGCTACAACCTTCTAAAATTTGATATACACTATATCAAAAGTGAACTACTATAATGACACTATTGTCTTATTAGTTCCATGTATGCGCAAATGCTCTTACTCTCTTAAAGAGCTATATCATATATTGAATTCATCATACTACTCTTCTATATCTTCCTCTTACATAATAATCGACACTTGTAACATAACTTTACATTACATACTTATATGTTCATATTGGAATAGGAACGACCCAAAATAAGACTCTAGTTGGCCCTAAAACAAAATACACAACACTTCTGAACAAGTCAGCTCAAGCGTGTTTACATTAATGCTAATTACATCATTAAAAACATATAATCAAAGGTGCTTAGCCATTACATAACAAAATAATTCACACTGATTAAAACACTAGTCGGCTTCCATGCTTTGTCTTCTAGACTGCTGGTCTACTGATTTGTCTGTAACTTCTCCGTACTATGAATTTGTACTATGCGTGTCTAGATGTATTATGTACACATGTCATAGAACTTATATCTAAACACACATATGATAACTCAATCTCTCACACGTGCACTGATGTGATGATCACTTAATATCTGTGTCTGTCCTGTTTTCCATACTTAGTCATTTTGTCTTTCATGGTAGAAACTTAGTATGACTTTGTTGCCATGATGACAATACAAAATGAGTCATGCATCCTCAAGAAGTCAACTTTCCAACACATTACACTACACACTCCATGTTAGGAGACAAACCCTATTAGGAGTCAAGAAAAGTAGTAGGCTCACTTCCCAAGCATACTACACAAAGAAGGTTAAAACCACCCTCAAGGATTCACAATCTGAACAAGTGTATATAGGAATATAGAATCCAAAAAACCGTCTGATAGCAACTATCTTTTCTTGGTCAATTCCAGTGAAGTATCACAATCATCAACTTTTCTCTACATCCAGTAGCCATCAAGCCTGGTAGTTTCCACAATTCTTTGCCTTTACAATCTCTACCACATCTTTCCAAAAGAAAAGATGTCTCATATTACCCCTTTACAATAATTTATTATGTCGACCAATTAAGCTTTCCCAATAAATAATTAATTAATTAGGTCGGCCAATTAAGGCTTTCCAATACACAAATAATTATATAACCCCTTGCTAAGATACACATAGTACATATAACAAGCAACATCAATTACAATCCATCACATATACTCCTAGATCCGCAATCCACGCTCACAATTCATTTTACACACTACATGTCTAAAGTCGGCCAACAAATAGGTCTCCTCTAGAATACACACCATAGCTGACATCACCAGTAATTACATGAAAATAAAAATTAACCCATTATTCCAACATATGTTGTATATCCACCGGTAATATCACTTCATCTAAAATATCTTCTCTAGTAAGATATACCTGAAACATAGAGACCTTCTCTATCAAGCATCACAGTTACAGTCCAGAAACCAGTCTTCACCAAATCAACTCTAACATCCACAATATGCAACATAAAGTGAAGTGGCCTTAGGAATAAGTTCCACACACATCCTTCTTCATATATCAAACTTTGATCATTTTGAACCATCTGTACACTGTCCATACACTTCTTCCAGTCACGTAACCAGTCTGTTCTCTCCACATAAACATATGTTGACATTAGTGAAAAAACATGAATATCAATAGCATGATCAATACCAAAAACTTATATCATCCAATAGAATACTCATCCTTCAACATGGACACATCAATATTGTTCTATAATCCTAATTCAAGATTGCAAACCCTCTCCATTGTTTCTCTATTTATTAGTACCATAGCGTTTCTGTATTATCATACACAATCTTGGTTTTTAGATTATATTTGTTCACAATTTCCTACATTAACTCTGTGTTAACAAACACATTGGGTACTACCAACCTTCCGAGGTTAAGCTTCCATGGATGACATATTGGTTCACTCTCAAATTTTCTATTATAACGAAACATGAACAAATCATATCCTCTAGGTTTTGTCCAAATATCATCTAATTCCTCACATTTATCCTCTAATCATTCCTCATCAGACTTAATCTTCTTTGACATCTGAGAAAATTATGGGAATTGTTCTAATAGATCATGTTTAATATTCCCAATATCCACCTTTTGTCTTCTGGGTTTAGATTCTTCTGTTGGGATGGTTTATGAAAGATCTTTCAATTTATTAGTTGTAGGTTTACGAGAAGATGATGCATCCATGATTCAACTTAGATATAAATCAAAGAGAAATGAAAAAACTTACTTGTTAACCTAATGGAATAATTCTATTCTTCAGATGCTTTTGAATTTTTCCTCCAACCGTTAAAGCATGACCCAAGCTTTAAGCCAACCTGATCAATGATAGAGAAATTATAATGCAACGGTCATAAATGCCATGTTCAAAATGTGATGTTGATGGGATTTACCTTAATTTACTCATGTTAACTTTCATGACATCGATTTGACAATAAAAACATCAAGATCACTCTATTAATAAACTAATAATACTTCCTTCGCTATGTCATTTTTTATATTTGTTTAACCTGTTTCCATTTTATCAGACTCTTCATCATATTTGATGGCCTTATCAATGTGTGTTAGAACCTTTCCTTTGAAAAACCCTTTTTCGGCTAAAATTCCATCATCATTCAGCCTATATTTGAGTTTCCCAAAGTTCTTTTCCTTTCTCTTATCTTCATTTCTAGGTATCCCTTTTTATTCGATGTATCTGTCACTAGAATTTTGGTATAATTAATCAAAGTCACTTTTCAGGTATCAATTAACATTTATTTCTCTGATGCAACTTTCTATTGTAACCGATGATTCTCTTTTCGATTATGACTCCTTTTATTTTATCAATGAGCCTTTTAAAACACTTTGAAGATTCTTGAGCTAATTTATGTGACATACCACCTTTTTGAACATTAACTTCCTTTCGAGTCCATCCATGTATTCTTTTATGAAAGCAACATGTTTTCTATCGATGATAGTCTTTCAATGTAAACTGGTTTGATTTAACCAATATGTTTGTAATGCCTCTTTTGATATGATTGTGATGAGTCTTTTCATTTGTGATATTTTCAAATTCATTCATGAAATCTGTAAGGGGCTTGCAAACTGCAAAATTGAAGCAAGTAAGCTTTCATATGTCTCTCTAATCAATTGGAAAATGAAATCCTTAACATCCTTGTCAGTCCTTCTTGAGAAGAGTTTAAATGTTTTCATTGCAAGAGAGTATTAATGTAATACTACAACTATGTGAGGCTTTAAATAATCAACTAGAGCATCAATCCTTCCCTCCAAACTATATGTCACATTGATTATCAAAGAAAATATTTGATAATTTGTAGAGTCCCAATAGTGGTTCATTTTGGGATGAGGTATTTAATAAATACGTACAAGAATTTAAAACTCTAGAGAGTATACCAAAATAATAAGATAAAAGGAATAAATAATATACAATCGAAATGAATGGTGGTGATTGAAATATGTACAAATTGGATGGAAGTGAAACATAACCTACTATGTATGGAATATACCCTCTTCTCCTAAGAGAAGAAGTGCTTCAAGAATTATCCATGAACTGGAAATTCTTTTGTTTCTCCTGATGTTTTATGTAGGTAGTATGCATTTTCTCCACCTTTTCGTATGATTAGTTATGGTCTAATCCGCAAGGCTTCAAAATTACCATGCTTCCCTTTGTCATAATTTTTAGCATTCCACATATGTACCCAGTCTCCTTCAGACATCCTATCCTCTGCCTTTTTATCATGTAGGAACTTGAATTTCTATGGGAGTTTTGCATTCTATTTCAGAGAATCTCTCCCAATTTCATCCAAATTAATTAACTGCTCATATATTTCCTCCATGAATTTAATATCCTCAAGCTCTTCTTCTACCATTAATCAATTAAATAGGAAGAAATTTATTTAACGATAATCTGGCCTTCTTCCCATAAACTACTTCAAAATGCGAATGTCTAGTAGATTTCTTGACTGTTATCCTGTCAACCCATACTATCAGGTTCAAATTAGAATCATGTGCTCTCTTATTATTATTTAAAATCCTTCTGATTATATTTAGTATATTCGTATTCCTATATCCTACATGTTCATTTCCTTGAGGATGATATGGCGAGGCATAAGAATCATTTATTCCACATTTCTCACAAAAATCTGTAAATTATTTGGATATAAAACACATTCCATTGTCTGTAACTAATTTAAAGTGAAATCCAAACCTAGTCAAAATATTTTCCATCAGTAAATTTATCACTACCTTACTAGTAGGCTATCTAGTAGGTATATCTTCCACTCATTTAGTGAAGTAATTTGTGACTAATAGTATCCATCTATGTCCTCCACTCAAGAATTGTCTTGAATTTCACCTATACATTCAATACCCCACATTTGGAATGAATCTTTAGTCTACACAGGTCTAAGGGGTAGAGCTCCTTGATATTTCAATTTTCCTGAGAACTTATGACATGATTCACTTTTTTAATATAGTCATAACAACCATTGAACAAAAAAGACCAATAATATGTTGCTTGCAATATATTGTGTATTGTACTCCTTTCAGAGAAGTGACCACCACACACACCATCATGTAACTCTTTTAGTATTGCTTCTTATTGGTAATTGTCTAGAAAAAACAACAAAACTCCTTCATAATTCTTCCAATATAAATCTCCATCGATCAATACATATTTAGCTGCATGGAGTTTCAAAGACCTCTTCTGATTTTCATTTAAGTCATCTGAGGAATTCATATTTTTTAGGTAAAAGACAATATTATTATACCATGGGAATCTCTCAATACTTATAACTACATGCTCTAGTTCTACTTGGTTCACTTGAGTCGTCTCAAGATTAGACTCTATCATCTTTTTTTCTAAACCCTATCCTCTTTCCAATTTTTTTATTTGGATATTGATATTGAACTCTTAGACTTGGTTAATCCATTTACATCTTCTCCTAGTTACTTTTGCTTACCAAAAATATCTTTAACAATTGCATAGGGACATAGGCTATGACTTCAGCTCCAATAAAGTAGGGTTTTAATGATTTTACTACTTTGACCAATGCATAAGCCTATTTTTCATTAACATCATACTTTAATTCTATAGACTGTAACTTCTTACTTAAGAAAGAAATGGGTTGCTCGTTTCCTTCATTTTTATGCAACATTACTACAACAATTATATTAAAGAGGCAAAGGAGAAGATTTGAAAAGGTTTAGAAACATCTGTGGAATTCAAAACAAGTACTTCCTTAATGCATGTCAAAATTATTATGAAATCATCTAATGTTTATGTTGTCCAATATAATGATGCACCTTTCTTCAACATTTTGGCAATTGGTTTCACAATCTCAGCGATATTTGATATGAACCTTCTCACAAAGTTTATTTTCCCAAAGACTGACTGAATGAGCTTCACTATCTTTGGAATTAGGATCCTGTCAATAGTAGTAACATGCTCTGTATTAATCCTTACTTCCTCCTTGGACATAACGTGTCCCAATAACTTTCCCTTTGTTACTCCAAAATGACACTGTAATGCCCAAAAAAAAATGCAACAATTTTTTTTTTTTTATAAAAAAAATACAAATATAACATACCATTTTAACTGCATCCCCAAATTTATGATTCTACTAATTATAATATTTACCAATAACACAGGGAGGAAATGGAGCAACTTCAAACAATATGCTTTCCTAGTATTCAAATAAAAATCATAAGAAGATGTTGCATACCTGAGTTTTCTCTTCCTTGCCTATGTATCATATTCTCCTTGCCTCTCAATTTCCTGCATCTTTATAAATTGCTACACAACTAGATGCATGATGTTAAAAATTCTTTTCTGATTACAAGATCATAAGATAAGCTACAAAAATATCATAACAAAATCAATCATGACAAAATCAATCATAAGCTATTTCAACCTAGTTTCATAAAGAGATGTAATCAATACAAAAATATTGGTAAGGGGTGGCAAGAACAAGGGAAAACTTAAGAGTAAAGACCTAAAGGCCAGACCTAATTCCTCGGGGGCTCATCGCAGATGGCCTTGCCTACGTAACTCGTAGAGACATTGTAGTTCATCTCTTAGATCTCGAACCAAGAATACAAGTCCATTAAAAAAAATCATTACAAAAAAAAATAACCACAAACATTAACATCAAACCCAAGGGTGACATAATGAGATCCAAGATTAACAACATGGCACAAGGTTACTCAAGGGAATATTAGAGTGATATAAGTGACTACAATAACTATAATTATCGTAGAACAACCCAATGGAGGACATAAGGTCCTTCAAACAAGACAGCTAACAACCGTCTAGTATACATCTAAAGGAGAATACAACCAAAACACAAGCCCCAATGACTAATCCAATTTCATTCAAAGTCATGATACCATAATACAACATTAGAGAGAACTACAACATGTTTTAGTGATGATACACTTCAATGAAGACAAGAATATATTATAATCATGTTTAATCCCTCGCACTAGCTCTACCTATACCTTTGAAATCAACACACAATTAAGGTAAGACTAATAATTATATTCCCATTAAATTATACTTCCATCTAAATTGTAAACTTAAATAAAGGAAAGTTTAACACAATTCACCCATTAAAATTCTCTAAAATTTATCCACATTATTAATTGAATTAAGTAACTAATTCTAATGTACTAAATCTCCTATTAATTAACTACATATAGCTCATAACAATATTATTAAATCAATTTTGCTTATATAGCTTACCAACTAAACTTATCTTCCGTACAAAACTTAAAACAATTTAAATACATTTAATTACCAAATTAAATACATGTGATAAATTATAAAAAAAAAGGATTGGGACTGCTCTTCGCTTTGGCCTTGTCCTACCTGTTGATCGGCCGACCTCACCTCCTCAATTTCCGCTCTAACTTTGGTCAAACTACTAGAACCCTTAAATTTGAGAATTGCCCTTCTTGTGACTCCAGCCCATTGAAGCCTTGTTACATAGTAAGGTTTAGTGAATCCCTTGCAAGGAAGGCATTTGGCCGAATATGGGTTCAAAACCCCAAAGAAACCCTAAAATAGGCAATTTGTATAAAAAGTTGAAGACTCATTTCAGATTATAAATCAGATTTAGTTGCAGACCAAAAACACATGTGACAGTAATTTTTGGAGGAGTATTCCCCATGTCTTGTAAATAGCCATATTCTGATTTTAGGATCACATTGGTGAGTGAGCATACAACAGATTTGTGAGTGAATATAGAGAAAATTTACAAGATTAAGATAGGAAAAGTATGATATGTGTTTTCAGACTCATGTTGATACATATATATGAAGATTTATATGAGTAATAGCTTTGATAAATTAGAATATTGTACCAATACTAGCAGCTTGAAAAGAATTGGGAAAAATCTATTTAATTTAATATATATATATTTTTATTTAATGTGATAGAGACTTATCAAAAGATGTCGTAAACATCTTGACTTTATGAAATACAAAGTTCCTAAAGAATAGAGCAAAATCTATGTCTTTGACTAAACCGCTTTACAACACTTGTTTACATCTTTAACTTGAAACCATAAACCAACTAAAACTAAATTACCAAAATCTTTTGCATCTGGCAGGGGTAAACTGGATTCAAAATACTTTCAAGCATCCTCCCTAACTCTGATAAAATGAGAGATTTTTAATCAGGTTTAGGAATGTTTCCCAGTAAAAATGGAGGTGGGTTTCTGTCAAATGATAACTCTCTGCGATTGAGTAGACATGCATGTGTAATATGGGAGCACAAAAAAGTGCATGAGCTGACTAGAGATGTCATCTCATGGAATGCAATGAATGCAAGACTAGTAGGAGAATTATATATATATATATATATATATATATATATATATATATATATATATATATATAAAGGCTTAAACAAATATCTAGCAGATGAAATGGCAGGCATAAAGCCAAATCCTACAACCCATGTCATCATCCACAACTATGCCAAACAAAAAATCATTTCAAACATGGCATGAGCATTTGTCCATCCAATTTCAAAAGAAAATATATATATATATATATTTTAGGCAGATATTATACTTGGGAAGAGCTCAGATAAACACACAGGAAAGATAAGGCAATACAGACAATGTACCTAAATTTTGATCCCAAATAACTCGCAGGAAAAATGTGGTGTTCAAGACAACGCACCTGAACTATTTTTTTTTTAATAGAATGCAATGTAACTACTTCCAGATTTTCCTGCATAATAAGCCTCCAATTCCAGGAAAAACAAACAAGACTCTCATGAAAAAGGAAGGATGGATCCAAGAAGAGCAGTTGCAGCTTCCTTTATGTATGTCGTGACAGAGGAGAAATAGGAAGAGTATAAATCAGACTGGCAAAAACTGCATAACTACCACAACACCCCCCAAAGAAGAAATCAAAAAGCCCCCCAGAAAAAGACCCCCAAAACCAT
>MU223317.1:280672-311794 GCA_018584345.1 Thuja plicata | reverse complement strand
GTATGAATCCAAAGGAATTTTGATGATTAAAATCTTGTATCTTGATTAGGATTGATGTAATTATGAAAATTTTGAGTAAATTAAGTGAATGGATTAATATGCTTCAGTTTAACTATGTTAAAGTGTTTTCTATATGAGTTGAAGTACTTTCTATGTGTGGATTAACAAGGGTTTAGTGCAAACTTCTTCTTAGTTTGAACCATATGTGTTTATAATAATAACTACTTTGTTTAGGTCATATCATTAATTTAGTATTAAGTTACCACCTTGTTGGAAATGTATCTTTAATATTAATTTGCACATGTTAGAAAAGATGTGTTGTCATTATTATTACAAATTATTAAGTTAGTATGATGAATATGGACAAGGATTTTAATAATGATTAGAAGACTTTTTAATTTTGAGCATTACAGACACTTCTTTGGATTCAATGATACTCCATATTCTAGGGCTTTTAAGAATATCCTTTCCAAGTTCTTGCAATGGTCTTCAAATTTCTTAGAGTATGTTTTTTAAATCATATTGGTAAATTAACATGATAACATCAATCAAATCTTCAAATGCAACATCCATAGCCCTTTGAAAAGTGGCTCTTGTTAGTAATGTAAAAAATTTCCATGGTTCCAAGGTTTTAAAGTGTTTTGAACCTGGTTCTTAAGCCCTAATTGAAAATTTTCTAGCCCTAGTTCCCTTTTTGCCTAAAACCCCAAGTCTTATGTGTGCATATTATAAAATTGAGTTACTTTTTGAGCCAATTAAGTCACTTAAGATCCATGTGCCTTAGTGTTTTCATCGAGTAGGACCATTTATTTTATTTCTAATGTCCTAGCAGGGCCTATGTATTAATTTTCTCCTAAGTCTAATGTCCCTACAGTACTTTATTTCCACCAAACTATCATGCAAAACTGTTTAGATCTAATGGTCATCCCTTTCCCTTGATCACAAGATGCCATCAAGTTATCCATCAAGCCATTGTGACTAAGTGACACATGGAGATGGTGGGATGGACTAGGACTTAAGTGAAATAATGCACAATCAGATATGCTTTCATCGCACAGTGGGCATAATCTCGTAAAGTTCAAGGTGCACGGTTTTTATTCATTACAAGTTCACGACTATGAGACATGTATAAAGTGGTCGGGCTATGGGAAGACAAAGCATCAATCAATTTTGTTTTCATTAAATAGTGGACGTAAAGTGTTAAAGGATAGATGATCAATTCTTATTCATCAAAGCTTTGCACTTGTATGACATGTGTATTTCTTGTGATCAGAGGTACCCTATGTCTTTTTTCCTACATTGGTTGTGTAGTGGAAGAACTTATTATTTTTATATCCCAGCTTGAAATGGTTAAGTGTCATAACAAACACAAATTTTTGGCCAGTAGTTCATGGATGAATGGTGATGTGGTGGCCAGATGGAAGATACGAAGGTTATTTTGAGGGCCCGCGCTTAGGTGACATGGTCGAAGGAGTGACAGGTATTGGCAGGAAATTATGGCATGATTCGAGTCATGAAAGGTCTCATAAGATCATGGCATTGTGACTAGCTTACATGTGGAAAACTGACAGGTGGTAGTGCCAAGTAGGATGATGAGGTGGCAGAAGTTCCAGCAAATCTGAGGGTTCCACATGGTGATAGTTGGCAACTTTTTTCATAGTCACAATGTGCAAAAGAGAGATAAAGGAACCTCCATGGGTTCATGAGGTGTTTTTGCGTGTCATGCCTGGAGATAAAGGAGGATAGGAATCTAACATGTTGATTTTGATTCAATGGTTGTTTCTATCCTGTGATCAAAGGATGCATGAAAGTTATGCATTCAGGCTTTACACTTGAGAAACTTGTGGCAGATCATGGGTCCAAGCTATGATGAAGGGAAGGTTAAAGTTCTTATAGATTAGAGTTGATATTATGGTTGGTGCAAAGCATTAAAGGAAAGTTGATGGATGAATATGCATCAACGCATTGCGATCATTTGATGCATGGAATTCTATGATTGCGGGTCAGGGTCTTCAAAGGAGATAAAAGTATGGCAGGTTTGATTTCATCGAATGGCTGATGGTAAGCCTCAAATCAAAGAATTGCATTGGATATTCTTTAAGGAATCACGCTTGTGCGACACATGTCCAGATTAGATCTTGACTCCTAGGTATTTAAAAGTTAATCTACGATTATGTTTTAAAATTGAGTAAAGGATTCAATCTGAGTCATTGATGGTATATTTTGTGCCACATGTAACCACTAAAATCAGATATTCACATATTTAAATTGTTTCTTCAGGATTTTCAAGGGGTGGCATTGGTTTCTAGGTTATAGAGGTTATAGATGATCAAACTAATCTTATGGGTTGTATTTATGATTAATGGGGTGTTGAGAGGAAAAACAATTAATAACTATGGTTTCATTTTTTTTGACTAGTGATTCTTTAAGGTTTCTAATCAAATTTTTAAATCTTATGTAACCCTTAGATGATTCCCTGTCTCCTCTGCATTAATTTTAGATTTTCTTCCAAGTCTTGGTGGTTGGAAATTAGATTTCTTATAAGGATAGACATGTTGTAGACGAATTAAAAAAAACTATTTTATTGCATTATTCCTTCAGTAGAGGACTATTCTCCAACATCCTGATGTAAATGGTGACTGTAGATTAGATGGTACATAGAAAGGAGTGAACAAAAAGGGTTTCAACTTGATGACCTAGCAGTTTGGTGGTTGTATGAGTTATTTTTTTGTAACTTAGTTGTTGGCCCTAACCCTAAATGATATGAGGCTTGTTGCAATCCCTATTTCTATAAAGGGATTTCCAAGATCATTTAGAAAGGGATAGAAAATTGGGGAAGTATAGGAAAGCATTAGGCTCCATACTTATTTCTAGTCAGGGATATAGAAAATTAGTTTTTAGACTGTATCAAGATAGAACATAAAGTGTTATGATCTTTTTCATATTATTGAAGGGTGTATTTACTTTGTAAGATTGATATAGAAACTTAATTCATCATACTTAATATAAGCTTTCTTAGATTTAAGTCTCTCCTTTGTGTTAATCTTTTGGATTCTGAGTTTTCTAACTCATTGCATAAAATTTGTTTATGCATATGTTTTTAGTCCTTATATTTTATCTAGGATCAAATTAAAATTCTTTGGATATGACATAGACTCATTTGGTTTGTCTACATAAGGATATTGTAAGAAGTGTATGGTCTAGGTTACTTGTGTTTATGGCTATGAGTCTTTGATAGTAGGTTGGTTTCAGTTTTCAGTATTTGCATTGAGAAATTTCCCAATGGATAAGGCATTGATCAATAAATACTACATTCTATAGTGATACATGTCTGATTGAGTTTGGCTATATTCTGCAAAGTTTAAATCAAAACCATTTCCAAGTTCTTTATATTTTTTGGTGTTGGTTGTATGTCCTGCATGGTAATGGAGAGTCAAAGAATGTGTGGTTAAGTTTTAGTACTTTCTTACCATTATCTATTGTTTAAAATCTAGATTTATAAGGAGTTGTATGTTGAGCTGGATTATGTGTACCCACCTTGGTTTTGTAGAGCCAGAAGTGCAGAGGGAAGTCTTGTCCCTATAGTTGGTCCATTTACCTTATAATAATCACATATTTGGAACTAACCATTATTCAAAATTAATCTAAGGTATATTAGTAGATTTCAAAGCATAAAGATTTTTAAACACCAACAAAATGGTGACTCTACTGGGGAGAGTCATGTGCTAGAAGCTATAGAGTCATGCACTAAAAATAAGTATTTCTCTTACTTATAAAGTGAGTTAGAGGTTGTTTGCCTATCATTGCATATTGTCGAATAAATCCAAAGTTCATAAAAGATAAACATAATATGTCACAAGTGGTGAGTGGAGAATCCAAGTCATCTGATTGTACCAGTGTGCATGTTCGGAGAAAGACAAAAATGTGGACTTGCAGTGGAGATGAAGCAGATGTTTGGGCTCCTATGACTGAGAGAATTGTCAGAGGAGGAATCTATGTGAGACCCTATTAGGGGTGTGTTGTGAGTTTCCTTTTTTTTTAAAAGGTTAGAGTTGGGAAATATTTCTCAACTGATTCAAACTTTTCCTCTACAAAGAGGTGGCGACTCTACCAAAGTTTTTGAAGGTGATTTGAAGGTGACTTCAGATTAATGTTTTTGCAGAAAATTCATCACATCCAGGTATTTTTTTTCATTGGATAATTTTTGTTCCATGAAAATTAGTTCTTAAAATTTTCCCTATTAAGTGGTCAGCACTAATTGAGAGGGAAGGAGGAAATATGTAACTATCTTGCTTACTAAGATGTCAAAACAGTCTAAAAATGGGTTGTATGGGGCCATAAATTTCAATGGTATCGTGAGTTACCAAAATCTTTTTCTATCAGAAGTCAGAAACTACTTTCCTAAGTTTAGTGGTATGAGAAAGGAATCAACTGAGAAACATCTAAATAATTTTATTCATTTGATGGATGACTATGTTATTGTACATGAGGATGTAATGATGAAACTTTTCATTCAGTCTCTAGTTGAGGATGCTAGGGATTGGTTTAAAGGATCACCTCATGATTATGTGGGATCGATGAATGGACAAGAATATTTTTTAAAGGAGAAATATCATGACATAGAGGATAGAGATTTTCCTAATATGTCCAGATCTAGAGTACCTTTGCTAGATCTAGATGTTGAGAAAGTTCTTGAAGAAGAATTTTTTAGGGGAACTTATTTTGGGACTACAAAGAAGAATACAAAGAATGGTGGGAGAATTTGCACTTCTTTTTTAAAAGAGGTTTTCTGCTACAATGAGGGATTGTGATAGTCCTTTTTTTCCTCAGGAGTTAGTTTGGGTTAATGTGTTTATGAAACTTTATTTTCATGATTTAACTGATTGTCCAACCTTCTATAGGGAATAATATATTGAACACATCAAATGATGGATAAAGCATATTGAGGATCTTGAGTCTGAGGATATTGCACATAAATTAGGTCCGAGCATCCATGAGGAAGTAATAGTATTTTTAAGAAGACATATAGGAGAGAGGAAGAAAAAATCAATGCATTTGTTTTATGAAATGTTCTCTAAAGCATATGATGAACTTCCAATGGATGTTTATCTTCAAGAGTCTGAATATATTGATTTTTTCTAGAGGTTTGTGTGTCTGAATCAGTCAATTAGCCTGCATCCTATAGAAAAAAAGGTGTTGATCATGCTAAGAAATGGATAGATTGGATTGAAAAATCTAAATGATAACTCTAATTATGATGATGATGTTGACTATAGTTATGAAGCTAGTGAGTATCAAGATATTAAAGGTGAATCTATAGTTGACAATGTTTCTGTTAAGTCTATAGATTTTTCTTCTTCTCAACATAATAGTATAGTTTACTTGTCTCAGTCTAAGGAAGATGTGTGAAAAAAACAAGGGGATGATTATGATGCAGATGTAATTTTTTGTGATGATTACTTTTCACATAATGACATGAGCCAAGAAAATTAAAAATGAGTTTCTAATGTTGAGGATCCTCAATTTTAGGTTACACATGAGGTTGTACCTAGTAATAATGATATTGAGAATGATGGAAACCAATATGATAGAGATGTTTCTAGTATGGATGCTATCTCTTGTGATCATGAAAGTGATTCTCTTTCTCAATATGAGGTAGAAGATATGTGTAGTCAATAGGAGTATAGTGATTTGATAAATAAAGATTATGCTTATGATTGCATATCAAAAGTGGGTGAAAATGATGATAATGGTTCACTTCATAGTGAATAAATTTCTAAGTTCTTAAATTGTGAATATCTAAGATATTTAGGGAAGGATAGCTCTCAATCCTTACACCCAACACACTTTGAGTTTGACAAAGAATGTATATTAGATGCTCAAGATTTTAATATGTGTGTTTCTAATTCTCCTTATACTTCTATGCCAATAGGTTACAACAAGATTGAATATGATATATTAGATCCTGAAAGCATCTGTGCATTTTTCAGATTCAAATGATGAAGACGTTCTTAACATAGTGTTGTGTTGGAATTGTATTGAGATGATGTACTGAGAGTGGAGGGGTGAATCAGTACCTCTAAAAATTTTCTTGGTTAGCCCATTAACCCTTAGTCATCATTTTGTAAAACAACTTATCTATTTGTTCATCTTTCTTTATGTATATGAAATCATATCATACATTCCATTTGATGTGTAATAGTAAAAGAAACATACATGAAATTTGATAACACATAACATAAGATATGGTATCGCAGAAAACTCTTGTTAAGGAAGTAAAAACTACGGTGGGGATTGTTACCTACAAACTTCACTATCTGCAGATAAGAAGAGCCAGTTAAGGCTTACAATTTGGTCACTTCTGATGACCTACCCTCTGAGGAGTATTATAGTGGAGACCTATTAAGATCTACTTCATTTGAAGCTTTAGCAACACTGTTAAGTGTGCACTCTGTTAAGAGATTTACAAAGGACGGTTAAGTCCACCTTCTACAAAAGGATTTTAGATGTGATGCACTTGTTAGAATGCAACTACATAAGTATTTGATCTGATGATAAATGCAATCGTCAATTGTTGATAAAATAGATCCTATGAAGCTCCAAAAATACTGTTAATCATCCTTCCATGATTGACTATTACCTTTATCTATTCGTCAGTAGCCTCTGTGTGTTCTTTGATAACTGATATATTATTTTTGTGATCTATGCATGAATTCTACCTTCTACTCCTCAGATGCTCTTCATGCCTACCAATCATTACAAATTCATGTACATACAAATGAGTATGAACATCTATTTATACTAATCTAGACTCAATTCTTGATTCATGCATTTACACGTTAACTCTAGATTCAAGATATACAACTTGATCTTGATCTGTAGTTAGATATGCTTTAGATCCATTAGGATGCTTTAAAGCATTTACATAAATAATGCATGACCATCTAATCTGATTTAAAACAAAAATAAAACTCTATAAATAGATTTACATTGCTTTAATCGACGTATAAAACTCAGATCCACAATTTGCGGGTTCTTGATCTGTTTATCAGTTCTGTTGGTCGGTTTTCTTGATCGTCAGTGTTCCTTTCTCTGAACATGTCGTTGAGTATGCTTGTCTATTCCTGTCGGGTTGATTATGGAAACTGTGTTGCTGGTAATGCTTGTGTTCATTGGTAATGCTTGTGTTCACCGATAATGCTTGTGTTTGCTGATAATGCTTGTGTTCGCTGGTGAAGCTTGTGTTTGCCCATGAAGCTTGTCGCATTTATACTTAGCATTTTTCTCAAAATTCTTTGTGCTTTTTGGCATGCTTGCATTTCACTGGTACTACTTGTGTTTCATCGGTGATGCCTGCTGTCTGTCGATAATGCTTTCTGACTATGTTTTTTCTCTAAGTATACTAATGGAAAAATAATGTCTTCATGTTGAATATTTCTTTGGATAATTATGTGGATTATGAGTCTTTTAGAGATTCTAAATCATTCATTAAACCACAGTAGAATGATTTTTCAGTTGCTCTAAGTATGCAGATACATGATGAATCTATTGATGTGTACTTTCCCTCCAACATATAGAATAATGGTTTGTATAAGGTTGATAATTTACAAGTGAGTTCTTTAGGGAGCTTTGATATAGATATGAAAACCAGTGACAAGATACAAGATGATTACTCTACTGAGGAGGAGAATAATGATCATGACATGAATTTCTTTGAAGATGATAGTGTTGAACATTGTTCTTATTCAAGTATTGATATGTCTCCTCTTACAAAAGGTAAATATGATACACACGTGGTCTCTGATGTTTATGATAAGTTAGATCTTGAATATTCCTAGAAAGTTGTCTCCTATCATATAGAAAGTGGGCTAGATCATGTGCCAATTTATGAGTTTCCTCAATGTTTGCATGAAGAACATGAAGTTCAATATGATAGTTTTTCCTTTGATATACAAACTATTGATGTGGGTCAATCTAATGATATTGATACCAGCTATATTGAAAAATATGAGTGCTTTCCTTTTCAACTGGATCATGATTTTCAAAGATGTGGCTATGAGTTAGAAGATGATAAATATTGTATTTGGTCTAATTTATCCACTTTATCCATATTTTCCAAGTCTACCTGATTTCCATATAGGCTCTGATGGTGACTAAGATGATAATATTTTGTGTGATGAACTAATGAAAAGTGTCAGTAGATCATATCAGGCAGATGAAAGTAGAATTTTTAACTTGTTTCCAGAGAAGGGAGAAATTTTTTTTGTTTTTGATAGAGGCAAGGTGAATCAGAAATTTGTTGATGGCTTTGGGCCATTAAACTAGGTTTGACTCCTTCAAATCAGGGCAATAAAGAGGCAGAGATTATGTGACTCTTCTGAGCTGTCGATTATAAATAAGTTTTGGTATTCCTTTTTGTTACGTTTTGTCTACTCTAGGTTAGTTTTCCATTTCTGTAGGTGGTTTTCTTAACTTAGAGTTCTGGGATCTTGCTATGCCTGCAAGAGACATACATCCCCAGTTGGAGCCACTATTAGTACTATTAAAATTTTCCATGGTTCCAAGGTTTCAAAGTGTTTAAAACTAGTTTTTAAGACCTAATTAAAACTTTTCTAGCCCTGGTTCCCTTTTGGCCTAAAACCCTAAGTCTTTCGTGTGTCTATTTTAAAATTGAGTTACTTTTTGATCCACTTAAGTCACTTAAAACCCATGTGCCTTTATGTTGTCATCGAGCCAGGTCATTTCTTTCATTTCTAAAGTCCTAGCATGGCCTATGTATTAATTTTCCCCTAGGTCTATGTACCTCCAATACTTTATTTCATCCAAACTATCATGCAAATCTGTTTAGATCTAATAGTCATCACTTTCCCTTGATCGCAAGATGTTGTCAGGTTATCCATCAAGGCATTGCGATCGAGTGACATGTGGAGATGGTGAGCCAGACTGGGACTTAAGTGAAAAATGCACCGTTAGATCTTCTTTCATCACACAGTAGGCATAAATCCATGAAGATCAAGGTGTATAGTTGTTATTCATCATGGTTTCAAGACTATGAGATATGTTTAAAGTGGCCGAGTTGTGGGAATACTAAGCATCGATCAATTTTATTTTCATTGAATGGTAGGCGTAAAGCCTTAAAGGAAAAATGATCGATTGTTATTCATTGAGGATTTGCACCTGTATGAAACATGTATATCTTATTATCAAAGGTACCCTAGGTCTTTTGTCCCACATTGGTTGCATGGTGGAAGAACTTATTATTTTTATATCTGAGCTTGAAATGGTTAAGCGTCGAAAGGCATGCAAATTTTTCACCAGCAGTTCATGGATGAAATGGTGATGTGTCGGCGAAATTGTAGACAAGAAGGTTATTGTGTGGGTCCACACTTAGGTGAGGTGGTCAAAGGAGTGATAGGTATTGTCAAGGTGTTATGGAATAATTTGAGTCATGATAGGTCCAGTCGGACTATGACATTGCAACTAGCTGACATGTGGCAGAATAATAGGTGGCAAGGCCAAATAGGAGGATGAGGTGGCAGAAGTTCCAATGAATCAGGGGGTTCCACATGGTGATAGGTGGAAGCTTGTCACATATTTGCAATGTATAGAAGAGAGAGAAAGGAATGTTTGTGGGTTCATGAGGTGTTTCCATGTGTCATACCTAGAGCTGAAGGAGGATAGAAATCTAGCATGTTCAGTTTGATCCAACGATTGTTGTTATCCCATGATCAAACAAGGCATGAAGGTTATGCATTGAGGGTTCATGCCTGAGAAACATGTGGTAGATCATGGGTCTAAGCTATGATGGAGGGAAGGTAAAAGTTTTGAAAAATCGGAGTTGCTCCTACGGTCAATGCAAAGCCTTAAACGAAAGTTGATCAATAAATATGCATCGAGGCATTGTGACTGTTTGAGCATGGCATCCTGTGATCATGATTTTGGATCTTTAGAGGAGATAAAGGTATGGTAGGTTTAATTTCATCGGATGGCTAACACTAAGCCTCAAACAAAAGATGCACGTTGGATATTCTTTAAGGAATCACGCTTGTGTGAGGCGTGTCTAGATCCAATCTTCGCTCCTGAGTATTTAAAAATTAATCTATGACTACATTTTAAAGTTTAGTGAAGGATTCAATCTAACATGATGGCATATTCCATGCCACCTCTACCTGTTGAGATCAGATATTCAAATATTTGAAAATTTTCTTCAGGGTTTTCAAGCGGTGGCATTGTTTTCCAGGTTGTAGAGGTGATATATGATCAATCTGATCTTATGAGTTATATTTATGATTAATGGGGTGCTGAGAGGAAAAATAATTAATGAATATGGTTTCATATTTTGTCGAATGGTGATGCTTTAAGGTTTCTGATCATATTTTCAAATCTTATGTAACCCTTAGATGATGCCATGTCTCCGCTACATTAATGTTATATTTTCTTCCAAGTCTTGGTGGTTGGAAATTAGATTTCTTATGAGGAAAGACATACCCTGGATGAATTAAAAAAAACTATTTTATTCCATTATTCCTTTAGTAGAGGACTTTTCTCCAACATCCTAAGGTAAATGGTGATTGTAGATCAGATGGTACACAAAAAGGAGTTAAGAAAAAGGGTTTCAACTTGATGGCAGAGCAGTTTGGTGGTTGGATGAGTTGTTTCTTTGTAACTTAGTTTTTAAAACTAACCCTAAATTATTTGAGGCTTGTTGAAATCCCTGTTTCTATAAATGGATTTCCAAGGTCATTTAGTAAGGGATAGAAAATTTGGGAAGTATAGGAAAGCGTTAGGTTGCATACTTGTTTCCAGTCAGGGATATATCAAATTGGTTTTTAGACTGTATCAAGATAGAAAAAAAAGTTTCATGATCTTTTTCATATTATTAAAGGGTATATTTCCTCAATTAATTTGATATATAAACTTGATTCATCATACTTAATAGAAGCTTTCTCATATTTAAGTCTCTCATTTGTAGTTATCTTTTGAATTTTGAGTTTTCTGACTCATTAAATAGAATTTGTTTATGAATATGTTGTTAGTCCTTAGCTTTGACATAGGATCAAATTAAAATGCTTTGGATATGACATAGGCTCATTTGGTTTGTCTACATAATAATATTGTAAGAAGTGTATGGTCTAGGTTACTTTTTTTTATGGCTATGAGTCTTTGACAGTAGGTTGGTTTTAGTTTTCAGTATTTGCAATGAGATATAACCCAATGGATAAGGAACTGATCAAGAACTAGTACATCTATAGTGAAACATATATGACTGAGTTTAGATATATTCTAGAAAGTTGAAATCAAAACCATTTCCATGTTCTTTATATTTTTTCGTTGTTGGTTGTATGTCTTGCATGATAATGGAGAGTCAATGAATGTGTGGTTAACATTTAGTACTTTCTTACCATTATCTATTGTTTAAAATCCAGAGTTATAAGGAGTTGTAAAGAGTTGTATGTTGAGCTAGATTATGTGTACCTACCTTGGTTTTGCACAGCCAGAAGTGTAGAGGGTAGTCTTGTCACTATAGGTTGTCTAGTTACCTTATGATAATACCATATTTGGAACTAACCATTATTCAAAATCAATCTAAGGTATATTGGTAGCTTTCAATGCAAAAAAAATTTTAAACACCAACAAATCCAATGATTGTTAGGCCAAAATGTATTCTTAAATATACATAGGTACCCTATGGTGTTGTAAAGATAGTCTTATACTATTTTGATTCCTTTACCTTAACTTGATTATATCTAGAAAACCCATTCATCATAGAAAATAGTTCATTTCATGTTACCTT
The DNA here is from genome assembly GCA_018584345.1 of Thuja plicata. NCBI lineage: Eukaryota > Viridiplantae > Streptophyta > Pinopsida > Cupressales > Cupressaceae > Thuja > Thuja plicata. The sequence goes on along the minus strand of MU223317.1, from coordinate 300,000 downwards.
TTGCAGTAGTTCTTTCATATTAGTCAGAGCATAGTCTTCTTTCAAGGATGAAACATTTAAGTTTCTAAAATCCACGCATAGCCTGATGTCACCATTGTTTTTTTTGATTGGTACTAAGTTTAATACCCAAGTAGAATGCATGATAGGTTTAATTATTCCCCAATCTCTTAAATTCATTAATTCCTCCTTCATTTTTGGGGCCAAATTAGGATTGATTGGCCTTTGTCTTTGTCTAAAAGGCTTGGCATTCAGTTTTAGTGGTAACTCATGTTGGAATAAGTCCTCCCTATAATATTTTAAATCATCATAATACCATACAAATACATGCTTATATTTCCTTAATAGTGCAATCCAATCTTATCTGATCTTAGGAGAAAGTTTCTTCCCTATTATAACATTCTTTGCTGCATTATTAGTCCCTAGATTTATTTTTTCAACTTCTTGATCCTTAAAACATGTTGTATTCACTTTTTCTCTATCATCCCCATCAAAAAAAATTTCTAATGCCACTAAGCCTCTTGGGAGATTATTAGTCTTTAATCGGACCACCTCTTTCCAAATATAGTTTCTTTTCCATGTTCCTCTACATATGCATTGTTCAAATCAATCTCGTATGGGTCATATTTTTCTTCACACCTTAGAAAATTCAATATGGATCATAATCTTCTTCAAATAATTTCTAATTCCAAATATTATTAGGGAATACTGGTCTACTTTTGATCTCAACCTTTCACACTGCACTTAGTGTTATGTCATCTTGTTTTACTGCTAGATTAGCCAAGAAGTATGCCATTGTATTCTTAGACCTGTCCACCCAATCAACTGAGAAAACATCAAAAAACTCAGTTGTATCCCATATCTTATTTCTATAATACCTTAACCTTGTGTTCTTAGTAGAATATTTGGATCATACTTCAGAGATGATCAATTATGAATCTCCAAAAATTCTTAGCAATTGGATCCCATGTTTATCAGCAATACTCATCCCTAATAGAAGAGCATCATATTCAACTACATTATCTGTGTAGTCAAAGTCTAAGAGGAAAGAGTAATCCAAATTTTTTCCCTCAGTAGAAATAAACACTATTCCTGCTCCATTTCCTTCTTTACTGTAGGATCCATCAAAAAACATCCTCCAAATCAACTCCCCACTCTTCTCAGTTTGGATCTTTAATTGTTTAGTATTTCTCATTTTGGGTTTAGTAAGATGAACATGGAAATTGTCCATATTATTATGATAGAAACATGTTAACTGGTTGGGATCAACTTCCTTAATGATGTACGAGGACCTTGGTTCTCTATTGATCCTGAATTCCTTTCCATTCACTAGGATAGCGGCATATGATTGTTCTAACTGTACATGTCCTCCTACCAATATAGTCCACTTCCTTGAGAGTAACATACCATAGTTAGGAGCAACATCTACTAAAATGATGTCAGTTATGTAAGTAGCTTTAGGATATTCTTCTATTTTAAATTCAACATCTTTCATAGTGCCCACAATAGGGACTGATCTATTATCCATTGCATATAATTTACCATATGTTGTATCTACATTTAATCTCAACTCTTTCATAACATCACAAGGTATGATATTTATAGCATCCCCAGAGTCTATCATAGAATTCCTCACAAGCTTGTTGTTGATGAACAATGTCATATAGAATGGATCAATGTGAGAAGGGCTTTTAGTAAAAATGGTACCAATATATAATTCATGCATTGAATCTTCTTCTTTACTCTTAGTGACCTCATTTTGTTCCTTAGGTACACTATTTAGTAACTCTATATCAATGTGCTTGTATTGGGAGAATTTCATCATTTCTAACAATGGGATTGATACCTTCATTTGAGACAAAGAACTCATGATATCAAAAGAAGGTGTATAAGTAGTTTGCACTAGTTTCACCAATTCAATCTTATCAAAACCTTCCGGCTTGCATGGTTTGACCAATTTAGATTCATCATTTTTTAACTTTAGCTTTTGATGGTTTAGTTATTGTTGCAATTCCTTTTTGTTTTTTTATTAATTTCTTTCATAAAAATTCAAGCAGGATTTCCTTGGTCTATATTCACCGCCCTCCCTCCCAAATTATATGTACTCATAGTTTGGGCTACAACAACAATAGCCAAAGCTTTAATTTCTTCTTTGGTAGGTCTTCTCATTCTATGAACATTTTCTTCATCATATGAGAACTCATTTTTCATGTAACAATGGTGATTGTATTTTTGGGAACTAACATCAATTTCACATCCCTCCTCATATGAATCATAGTCATCAGTACCTCCAAATCATTTCATTGATACTATTTTGATAGTCTAATCAAGATCAATTTCATCATCTTCTGTATTTCCTTCCTACAAACTTTGTGCTACAACACACTATTGAGGTGAATGAGGCAAGTTGGAAGCCACACACCTAGGTTTTTCACTAACCATATGATTACCTTGCCTGCTTAAAGGATCTAGTGTATCCTTATTATTTTTAGGTATCTTAGGTTTCCCATATTTCTAATTTGTATTGTATAACATATCTTATAGCCTCATCATATTATTCTTGCCAAATTGTGGTATGTCATTCATGCTAAACTAAGGTCTATCATTTTTACCCACTTCATTGTGAGATCCTTTAAAGCATTTATGACTTTATCTAATTTTTCCTCTTCCTTGTTTTGTTTTGATGTCCTCAGGTTATATAATTTAGCATCATCCCTTTTACCTATTTTACTAGAAGCTTTCCTGTTATTTTCTATTGTAACTGCAACTCTACATGCATTTTTCAAAGTATGTGGATTCCTTGGTCTGATTTCATTGTTTGTTTAACTATCATATGCATCCATATAAAATACCAAACATATTTCATCAATTAGTTTTGTTGGTAGTGCACCAGCATCCCCTGTAGGATTTGTCATATGGTTTAACAGCCTCCTGTGTCTTCTATAAGTCTAATGATTGTATCAGGCATTAACAAGTCAATATTTTGGTACAATGGAAACCCTAGCTTGTAACAAGTGGTATCAGATCTTGGTCACAAGTTTGAATCATGTAGTCCATGGTGAGTGACATTGGGAGAGGGATTATTGGCAGTGTGCTAGCATCCCTTGCGGGATTTGTGACATGGTTTAACATCCGCATGTGTCTTCTATAATTCTAGTGGTTGTATCAGGCATTAATAGGTTGATCTTTTGGTGCAACGTCAACCCTATGTTGTAACAAGTTTCATCTAGGTAGGAACTCTATTCAAGAGTTTATGAAACCTCCTATTGAAATAAATCATTGATTCATTATATCCTTTCTCTAAACTGGCCAACTCATGTAAAGAAAATGAAGGATCATTGTGATCACCATACCCTTCAAGGAACACTCTTTTGAAATCCACCTATTTACTGATTAAAGCATAAGGAAATCCCTTATGTCATTCCCTAGAATCATTAGTCAAGGATTGTACAAAAAATTTCATATAGATGTCTTCATTAGGTTCTTCACGGTTCTCCATAGTATTTTGAAATGTTCTTATATGAATTTCAACATTTTCTGCAATACTTCCTCCAAATTTAGAGATTTAAGCTTTCCATTGATTCTTTATGTCATTTGAGGCACCAACGATTTGTGTAAAGTCCAGTGGTTTATATTTGTGGACATTCATGGGGCCTCTTGCAAATGCAAAAGGATCTGGCTAAAAGTGGGGTCCATGGTTTTGGGGAATGTATTGTTTGGCCATTGTAATTGTTGAAATTATTGTAATAAAGAGGAGGTGGTGGTTGATTATGCGATTGGAAATTTTTATGATGAGCACCATAACCAAATTGGTCATAATATCTTGCATGGTAGTTTCCTCCTTGTTGAAAGTGATTATTATTTTGAGGTGGAGGATGACATATTGTTCTTCCTCCCTGGTTATTTTCATACAAAATATTATTGTGAAATCTATATGATTCTGATTGACACCCCTCATGTATGCATGAATTATGGTCAATACCTGCAAGCTGCAAACACAAACACACACACTTCAATAAATTCTTTATGTGGTTTGTGGGTTAGACAATATGAAATCTGAAAACAATAACTACACTAACCAACAATGACCCATTGCCTTCTATTAGGCAGGAGTATGAGCTTACTCTCAGGTCATCTCAAGCTCAGTGACTACACTGATAACCTAAATGAAGCATTTTAAACCTATGATTAGATGATCTAAAATGATTATGCAAAATGAAGATTTGTGGTTAATCAAATCTACTTATGATTCAGTTTTAAAGCACCCAATTGAAATGTGTATGATTCATTTTAAAACACCAAAATTAAAGTGTGCTCTAAGTTATATTTTCATGCTTGAAAGTAATAACAATTAAATCTAAAAGGATTAATGTTGAGAATGAAAAAACATGAAAAACTACATAATAATGATGCAAAATTAGGATCCTTTGTGAAGGAAAAGAGTTTCTCTTTTATAGAAATCTCTCTCAAATTGACGGTTGAGATCGAAAGAAAAGAGTGGTTCAAATTCGATCTAAAGAAGTACAATCCATGTGCAAGAAATGTGATTGGTCAAAAGAGTCAGTTGAATGAACTGACTAATCAGTCTTCCTCGAAACTTCCATATTTAGTTCTCAATTAACTGCAATGTTTCCAAAATGATAAATAGTGGAGAATTAGTTAACTTAGTGGAACTAGATTGTCTCCAAAATGATAAATGAGTTAATTGGATTTGATGATGTCGTATGCATTTTTAATAATTTAATTGATTTTGAATGCATATTTTTTTATTAATTAATTTAATTCCCTTTTTTTTATTTAATTGACAATTTAGCAATTTTATTTAATTAATATATCATAATATCAATTAAATAATTAACATAAGGTTTATTTGCCAATGTAATGTGATTTTAGGGATTATTTTATTAACCAAGTAAGATGATCAATTAGGACCTAGGGTTTAGGTCAGATCAGTTTGAATTTGATGAATTACATGTTTGATTTAGGACTTAAAATAATCAAGATTAGGGTTTCTTGATTAATTTTTGATATTAGGGGTCTAGGGTTTAGGTGACCATTTTTATGTGATTATATTTTCCCCTCTTTGAATTGATTTGCAATTAGTACATTGATTCAAAGACCTGTTAGCAAGAAGACCTAGAATAGTTTGATTTGAAATGATGAAACCATTCTTTTGAAGAAGACCGACTCCAGGCTTGATTGGACAAAGACTGATCAAAAGATATAAACATAATGTTTAGTTTGATTTGAAGTGATGAAAATGAACATCTATCAAGAACTCTTAAACCTTATGATTGGTTTGAATGAATAACTAGTTTGATTTGAAGCGATGACACTGATTACTGTTAAGAGCTTTGATTAGAAAGAAAATTGACTTGATTTGAAGCGATGAAGCCAATTTGATCAATGTATCTCATTTCAATAATGAATAGCTCGTATAAGAATGATCTTGTCTAGTTTCTGGTGTATTCATCATTGTATAAGACCATTGATTAGGTTGCCTTTGATTCAAGATGACCTCAACTTGATTTGATGTGATGAAGCTAAGATGCCCCAAGCGATGAGGTTTGTATTGAGGATGTAATCATTGGAATGTTGATGTCTTGATCCTGCCCCCTCGGGAGCAAAATTGAAATATGGCTAGGTGCCCTAGTGATGAGAAGCAATTCAATTGATAACATGATGCAAGAAGAAGCTGATCTGATTAGAAAGAGGTCCCAAGTGGTTAGGACAAAATCTATACTTGATAGGAGGTCATGTTTGAGTGAGATTGAAAAAAAGTAAGATACATGGATTGATTGGAAGAAAATCATGAGAGGTTTCTATTGGTTGTGTAAGCGGTTAATTATAGTTGACTAAAAAGTCAAACGTCAGATTTTGATTTTGATCCTGAAAATGGAATCAGGACAGTTGGATTAGAGAGGCGTGTCATGTTCATGATCAACTGACCACTTGATGAAAGGAAGATTGATCGATAAGAACCTCAGATCTTTCACATTGGAGAGAGATATCAATATTATGCAATTTTCAACACCAAGCAGATGCAGATGCAAGACTAACATGAATGCAACCTAAGGTGTAGTCGCTGAAGCTTTAGCGTTGAAGATTTTCATCATTGAGTATTTTTGGAACATCAGAGTCGATACAATCCTTATTGGTGCCACTACAACCATAAGAATATGAATATGACTTTCATCGGATAAGATATGAGAAACTAACGTAAGCATCTGGGCACAAAAGCCAAGATAACATGAACGTTATTTCTAGTTGATGTTGCAAGAGTACACTAGTATTGAGGAATTCAAAGCCAAGATAACCATGAGTGTGATCCTATGTAAACAAGAAGAGAAATAACAGTCAAGGAGATAGTTTTGACCTCACCTTGGCGTATAAATAAACAAGATTGAGGGATGTGAGGCTTTTCCACCTTAATGCAGGAGATCTTATCACATACACCTAGTTTATTTGGCATCACTGGATCATTGGGACCACACCAACAAGCAGTAGACAAAGAAAAGATTAACAAAAATCAATGAGAATAGACAACATACAAATAGAATTTCATCATACTTCAGTGAGTTTCAAAGATTTTAGATTGTCTATATGTTTAAAGTGTTGAGAAACACCATCATTCTTGTGAGTGTTGTGTGTTTTATTTCTATCGATCTATTTTTTAGGTTTGCAGTATCCAATGTGTGTTAAGAAACACATATGCATCCAAAGATAGTGTTAATAAATACTTTTGATTGCAGTGTTGAGAAACACCTGTTTGTGTCAGTAGTGAGTTGTCCTTCAGAAATGACAAGATTACTTACTCTGGTGTAAGACAAAGATGTGATCAAATTTGGGGACCCATGCCCATAGTAGAAAACAACGATGACTGAATTGACTCATACTCCAAGGAAAAAACTAGTTTGATTTCCCCCAGGTTATGAATTTGGATCAGTTTCAGGCCAAGAGGGTTCTCAGAAGAACCAAAGTGTCACAAAAGTGACTGAAAGATATGTACAAATTGAAGAAAAGAATTTCCAAGACTGAGCATTGATAGATGGAGCACTGAGTACAAGAGGTGCATGTTTACCAAGTTTTCACCTACTTGGTAGAGATGTTATTTAGCATAAATTGACTTGATTTGAAGTGATGAAGCCAATTTTATCAATGTTCCTGGTTTCATAAGTGAATGACTCATCTAAGACCGATCTGTCTGGTTTTGAGTGTATCTATCACTGTATAAGACAATTGATTGTGTTTCTTTTGATTTATGATAATCTCAACTTGATGTGATGCGATGAAGCTGAGATTCCCCAAGTGATGGGGTCTTTCTTGATGATGTGATCATTGAAAACCCACTAAACATGTCTGTGTCGCCATCCTTTTTATTTTCTTTTTCAATTTTTTTTGTATTTTGTATTTTTTCATTTTTTTGATTGATGCATCAAGGCACCTATTGTGAGGTGTTCAGAAACATTGTTGTTCTTGTGAGTGATTTTTTTTTTATTTCTATTGATCTATTGTTTACATTTGTGGTATCCAATGTGTGTTAAGAAACACCGATGTGTCCAAAGATAGTGTTAAGAAACACTTTTGATTAGGGTGTTGAGAAACACCTATTTGCGTTAGTAGGGAGTTGTCCTTCATAAATGACAAGATTATTTATTCTGGTGTAATCCAAAGATGTGATCAAATTGGGAACCCATGCCCCTAGTAGAAAATGATGATAACTGACTTGACTCATACTACGAGGAAAAAGATTATTCGATTGCCCCCAGGTTATGACTCCAGATCGGTTTTAAGCTAGGAGGGTTCTCAGAAGAACCAGATTGTCACAAAAGTGACTAAAATGTATGTACAAACTGAAGCAAATGATTGATTCCAAGAGTGAGCATTGATAGATGGAGCGTTGAGTACAAAACATGCCTGTTTACTAGGTTTTCACCTACTTGGCAGAGACTCTGTTAGCAGAAATTGACTTGATTTGAAGCGATGAAGTCAATTTGATCAATGTGCTTGGTTTTTGAAATGAATGACTCATCTAAGACCGATTTGTCTGGTTTTGAGTGTATCCATCACTATATAAGACAATTGATTGGGTTGTTATTTGATTTTTTTTTATAATCTTAACTTGATTTGATTGATGAAGCTGAGATGCCCCAAGTGATGGGTTCTTTCTTGATTTGTTTTTTTCATGACTGAGAACACTTTGTAAATAGGCTTACTTTGTAAGAGTTGTAAGCTTAGTTGGCCCCTAACAGGCTGTTGTGAATCTTTAACAGGGTTGTAATTCCTTTAACATTGAAATGTGCTATGTAATATTCAGCTCCTAACAGGGCTAGGTCTCCTAATAGGGCTAGGTCTCCTAATAGGGACATTATACTTTAGTACATGCTTTTGGGTACCATCCCCACTAGAGTTTTCCCTTGGCCAAGGTTTCCTCAAAACCCAAAATTAGTACTGTGTCATTTGCTTATACTGATTCACCACCCAGTATTATCCAATCCTAACAATTGGTATCAGAGCTTCTAGCCATTGGAGAGAAATTCTAACAGCTTGAGGGAGATCAGAATGGATTTGGACAGTTTGCAAGAAAACTTTGATGCTCCACTTGAAGACCTTGACAAAGAAAAAGTAGAAAATGGAGAGTTGAGATTCAACATGCGAAGAGCAGAGAAATTTATAAATAACTTGAGGAACAACTTGAGCTTTCCAGAAGTCAAAGAAAATATCTTATGGTTCAGATAAAACAAGATTCAGATGAAGACAATTCAGATCAAGTGAGGCTACTAAAATAAGAGAATGAGACTTTGAAACTTGAGAATGAGACTATGACAAAAGAAATACAGATACAAAAGGATGCTAAGAATAAATTTGAAGAAGCTTTAAATAGTGCATTAGATCAAATGAAGAATGAGGTTGACAACTACAAGAACAAGTATCTAGAAATGGAGAAATACAATTAGATTATAAAAGGTGAACTTTTGAAGCAAAGAAACACATTGAGAAACTTCACACCACCAATGACTTGATTGATGAACAGAGAGAAAAATAGAAACCTAAAGGTGATATGAATTGTATTAGCTTGAATGAAGCTGAATGTTTAATGAATCAGCAAGAGAAACCCAATGAGAAGTTTGATGCTGAGAAACCTTCTATTAAAGAACCTATAGATAAGATAAGACCCTTTAGAGGTAGATGCTTTGGTTGCAAAAAATTTGGACACATGACGAGAGAATGCATAGGTAATGCCCCTTTTAGAACTTTTTCTAGTTATTGCCTTAATTGTAATAGATATGGGTACAAGAAAGTAGAATGGAGAAAACCTAATCAATCTAGATATAGACAAGACAATGAAAGAGAATCTATAGTAAAACCTACATGCTACAAATGTAATAACATTGGACACATTGTGAAGTAATGTAAACCACAAGTTAAACTCGAAAAGAAGACCTCCTATATGTTATAAATGCAAAAATCTAGGACATATAGAAAAATTGTGTAGGTATAATGGGTCAGACAACAAAAGATTACCACCTCCTATGAATTCACACAAGAATGGAAATGATATTGGTAAGAGTGTTGCATATTTGAAGATTGATTTTGAAATTTGTTTTAAGAAAGAATAAGATAACAATAATGGTAAGATTTGGAAGATCAAAGAAACAAGTGAGCCATCAGTTCAGGGAGAGTCAATAGATGCTACTGGATCTTAGCCTGATGGTAGTAAAACAAAATTGTCCTAATTGGCTGATCATGGCCTTAGGGGGGAATTGGATAAAGACATCAGGATATATCCTACCTTGAAATTTGTGGATTGAGCTTGAGCGAGCTTAGGTATGAACTTGGCCAACATCATATAGTATACAACTAAGAGCGCAACATTAACTAATGCATATATTTTATTTGCGAGATCTAGCAGTCGACTGGATTGTATTGAGTAAAAGTGAAATTTGTGAATTAAACTTGTATAAAGAACCATTTGATGACCTATCTCTTTATCATTTGATGAAGAGAAAGCTAAGGAGATCGGAGAGTAGAAAGATTCAGTGTATTCTATAATTTTCATGCGTGATCGATTGAAGAATAAACATGGAATTCAGCGAAAGAAAGATATTTACATCATCTAGATATGGATGCACCTATAATTTTTGATATTATAGATCAAACTAGGTACAAATTTAAGAAACATCCGGTCAAGTCATGTGAAGAGGATCCATAAGGAGCATTTTCTCAAACCTCGTATGGCATATTACATGTAGAAGATATTAGGGATTACATACATTGTAAGTATGATATACTAGGAATTTATGAGATATTAATTGAGATGGAGTATATGATTGATAATGGAATCAAGAAAGAAGAATACAAACACATTGATCAATTGAGCATAATGAAAATTCTGGACTTATGCAAATTCAATGAAGACAAATGGGTTAAGATATTGTTGAGTAGGGTGCATGATTAGTTCATTTGGATAGGTGATCAGCCTGTGAAGATTTGTAGATACCTAATTCATGAACTCACTAGATTGGACAATACCAGAGTCATTCCTATTGTAGAAAAACATGTAAAGAAAGAAGTTGAAACACTAACTCATTCTAAATGGGATAGGCAGGCAATGACTCTGAATGACATCTTTCAGCAAGAGGTGAGACTTATTGCTATGATACTTGGATATAAATTCTACTATAGAAGTAGACCTAACTCAGTATCTACAAGAGTAATCATGGTGGCATGGAGAATGGTGAAGGAGAATGTGAAATATAATCTATGCAAAGTTCTATAACAATAATTTCTTGAAAATGTGAAGCTAGTGAAGAAAGACAGAACTAAGACCTTCAGATTTGGTTCATTTTTTATGCATATGTTTATACACATTGAGCAAAACTTTCTTGGCTTAAATCCTAGTGGTTCGAAGCCTGGGATACCTACTGGTATTCTAATCTCATAGAGCTAGAAAAGATAGAATAGTACATGGGTTGATGGGGAATTATTTTCTATGATCAACATCCTTGAAAGAAAAATGAAAATGAGGTACAGGATACATGAGGACATTGTTGAAAAATACAAGGATACAATCTGTTTCATGGTTGAAACTAATTGTGTATGTTTTGAAGCAGTCACACCTAGGAAGAAATGGTGTTATCCCATGGGTTATGAAGTAAGCTCAGAGGTACTTACCATGCAAGTAGAACATGTTCTTGCATCAAAAGTTGATCCATTAGAAGAAAGATGGAGAAAATATTAGGAGAAATCTGCTAACGTGAGAGAGGAACAGACTAGAGGTCTGAGGAAAAGAAAAATTGAAAACCTTGTGCATGAATGTGGTGTAAAAGTAGGGTTGACAGAAGAAGAACTGAAAGAAGTGAAAAACAAGATGACAGTTAGATCTCTTGGACTAGAAAATGAAAGTACTATAGCCCCTCCCATTCCTTAGCTAGAAATGGTAGACAGTCCACCTCCTCCATCACAGCAAACATCACAAACAGAGACCATCACTCCTAGAGTAAACACTATATCAAGCATGTAGACATTACCTATAGAGCAGAGCACAGTGAGAGAAGAGAAGAAAACTGAGAAGCATATATGGAAGCCCGACATGAAGATGATAGAGAAAAGAGCAATAGAACAAAGTAAACTAGTCACAATTGATAGATACTATGACATATATGGAGATTCAGACAAGCTTAAGATTGAAGACATTGTGATTGATCATCTACTTACTTTAAAAAAAGACTCTATTAGATTTTGAAGGAAGTATAACTAAGGACTTATATGGGAGATTGGAGACAAGAAAACACTTAGCACAGATTGGGGATGATACAATCAGGAATCAAGAAATTGATAACATGTTGCCTATAATATCCTTACAAGAAAGGGAAAGAATATACAAGGAATTGAAACCTTTACTAAGGACCAAGGTAAGATTGTTGAAAATCATGGCGAATACGTATGATGAAGTCACTAAGGAAAATTAGAAGGCACTAGAGAAGATTTTGATGAATACTACTTCTGAAAAGCCTCCACCTCCTAAGACCACTTCACCTACACACTTAGGAATGGGAGAAAGCTCAAAAGAAACTGAGACTAATGCTGATAAAAGAAAAGTAGATCCACCACCATATTTCTATGTTTCTAGTGTGACAGTGACTCTTGACACATCACAAGATGAAAAGGATCCATTTGCAGGGAATGTGGACACATCTATAGTAGATGAAGCAGAACAGAAAGAGGAAGTAGAGAAAAAAATGAAGAAGAATAGAAGACAAAATAGAAAGAGGATGAACAGAAAAAGGTAAACGCATCATCTATCTCATGGTTGGCAAGTAGTGATGTAAATGTTGATAGCATAGATGAAGTTGAGTTGGTCAAATTGGCATTTACTACATTAAACAAAGCTAAGGAAAGATTAGAATAGAAATGTGACAAAAAGGCTAAAGTAATTACAAGAGAAATTGATACTATGAACAAATTGCTTCCAGTACCTATTATTTTCCAACACAAAGATGACATTCAAAATTGAAGAATAACACTTGATGAATTTGATGGGCATTATGATAATTTGATAAATATTGCAGAGGAGAAGGTAGAAGAAGTTATCAAAAGTTTTCAATTCAATCACATGGGACTTCGGCATTGTGAAAACTTGTTTGACAAATGCAAAGAGTTGCATTGAACATGGGAGAAAATTGTTTAGTTATTGCATGAATCCTATTAGGCATATTTAGAATGTGGAAGCCATTATTGCCAAGGAGAGGGCAACTCTGAATAGTATGATGGAAGGTTGTGAAACATCTTCACAATCTCTAACAGAGTTAGACGAGGAAGTCACAAAATTTTTGGCAAAACTTAGTGTTTTGGATAATGAGAAAGGGAGAGTGTTGACAAGATTTAATTTGCTGAAGAGTTTAATCATTCCTAAGCTATCCATACTTGAGGTTCATCTATCAGACTTAGAGAAAGTGATAGATTCATTGACTAAATCTATGCCCACATAATTGAAAGAAGCTGAGAACTCATCATTTAAATTGAATGATATCATTCATATCAGTCAAATATTGTTCAAATCATGGAGCACAGAAGTGAATATCTTGGAAGATTTCTTTCAAGGTAATATGAAACTGGTGAGAAAGCACTAAATCCTATTGTTTTGTATGCACCTTTGTCATTGTTTTCAAAGGGGGAGAAGAGAAAAAATATATAATAAAGATAGAAAAAAATAATAATATAGGAGAAGAGAAGAAATAGGGAGAAGAGACAAGAAGAGGAAGGAGACAACATATGGGAGACAGTTTTTTGTTGGAATACTTATTCATTTTTTTGAAGTGTTGTCATGAATGCCAAAGAGAGAGATTGTTGGCAAGTGATTAATTTTGTGTAATGTGATTCACTTTTTGTTTGTCATTTATGGCAACACATCTGGGTTTCAGATCGATTCCTATAAAGATAAGTTTGTCTGATTCATAAATCGACTAAATATAGAAGCAGAGATACAAAAGTATTTTGGATATCGAAGATTCAGATCAATGAATTAGGGAAAGCGAGGTTAGAGGAAGACAATATGGGTTATGCATGTGTTGAAGAAAATTATGCAATTGTGTATTATCATTGATGTTATGTATATGTATTTACACTTATATAGTGATGTTATACAAATGTCTACATTTAGACCAAGCATAGTTGGTGAATAGAATGATTTATTTAGTATTGACTGAGTTTAGTCGGGCATTGAAGGAAGTTCAGTGTTGACCAATTCACTCAGGCATTTCAGTCTTGGTCAGGCATTCAGTGGCAGCTGACTAACCGTGATTTATACTCTATAATTATTTGGTTATATGAGGCAGAATAAATTGTGATTTATTATTAGAAGTATATTCAAGTCAACTTGATAGGGCTTACCATATAAATGAAAGGTCAAGTTTGGATTGAATGTGTGAAAGAGAGTGAAAGAAGAAGAGAAAGAAAAAGTATGGAATTAAGTGATATGAAGAGTGAAGGCGAAATCAGACAGGATTCTAATTGAGCACAAATAACTCAGAGCTGCAATAGAACATCTAATCAACAAGGATCTAGTTATAATCAAAATAGAGATCTGAATCAACAAAGATAATTGCTTATACATACAGGACAATTCATTGTTACTTTCTAAAAATCGTAGTAGTTATCTAAAATCTCTTAATAGATTAGACTTAACAATATTTTTATAAATCCTCTCACAAGGTAGAATTTCTATGTTGAAGTGTTGAAGACCTCTAACAAGGCCACAACTCACAGGGTGATTAAATCCTTTAACAAGGTCACACCTAATAGTGTGTTATTGTAACCTTTACAAGGTTTGGCTCCTAACAGGGCTCACTTCAGAAGAGTAAAAATTAGTAACTAGTTACATTGGTGGTTTTTCCTATATTAGGTTTTCACGTTAAATCTTGGTGTCACCTGTGTATATGTTATTTGTTTTATGCTTTATGTTTCTACACTTAATCTCTGAAGTATAAATGCATTGGATATTATAAATATTGCTTTGACACCCCTTCTATAGAAGAATATCTTAATTAACCAAGTAACAGTGTTAAAATATTTAAGACATCTAAGGGACAAATGATTTGTTTTGGAGTAACTGATTTACCCCTCCTCTCTCAATTACTTATCTCATTTCCAATAGTATGACCTCCAACTAAGATTGATTTGGTTTTGGTAATGTCTATGGTGAGTTAGAAATAATTGAAGATAGACAGACTGTAGCACAACAATGATACAAAGCAGTTTGACAGTAGCAAAGATTGAGAGAGTATGACATGGACTCCAGGAAACCAAAGTTGGATTATGATTTTTGATAACCTACACTTTGAGTATGTAAGAGGGTCGACTATACATTTATCATTTTCCTTACTAAATATATTTTTACTAAGAGATGACTTTGTAATATTTGTAATATTCATATTGGGAGCTGACTTAGTAAAGTTGTGAGATATATATGTAAGATATTTTTGATAAAGATATATGAAGGTAATTTGGATGAATATGTTGAGAGAATAGAAGAGACAAGAATGATAAATATCATTGAAGAACTATAAAGGAACTATCTAAACACTAGTGACACTTTTTTTGTTCATGACTGAGAACACTTTGTAAACATAATTACTTTGTAAGAGCTGTAAGCTCAGTTGGCCCCTAAGAGGGTGTTGTGAACCTTTAACAGGGTTGTAATTCATTTAACATGGAAATGTGCTATGTAATATTCAGCTCCTAACAGGGCTAGGTCTCCTAACAAGGACATTATACTTTAGTGAATGCTTGTGGCTACCATCCCCACCGGGGTTTTCCCTTGGCCAGGGTTTCCTCAAAAATAAAATATGGTGTTATGAGTACTGTGTCATTTTCTTATATTATTTTATTTACTACAAGTTTATGGTAATGTTTAAATGGTTGAAGAATTTAATTAAGTTCTATAATACCAATTCACCCCCCCTCTTAGTATTATCCAATCCTAATAATTGGTATCAAAGCTTCTAGCCCTTGGAAAGAGGGTCTAACAACTTGAGGGAGATCAAAATGGATTTGGACAGTCTGCAAGAAACTTTGATGCTGCACTTGAAGACCTCGACAAAGCAAAAGTTAAAAATGAAGAGTTGAGATTCAACATGTGAAGAGCTGAGAAATTTATAAGGAAACTTAAGGAACATTTTGAGCTTTCCAAAAGTCAAAGACAATATCTTATGGTTTAGATAAAAGAGGATTCAGATGAAGACAATTCAGATCAAATGAGGCAACTAAAAGAAGAAAATGAGACTCTAAAACTTGAGAATGAGACTATGACAAAAGAAATACAGATATAGAAGGATGCTAAGAAGAAAGTTGAAGAAGCTTTAAATAGTGCACTAGATCAAATGAAAAATAAGGCTAACAACTACAAGAACAAGTATCTAGAAATGGAGAAATACAATCATATTATAAAAGGTGAACTTTTTGAAGCAAAGAAACACATTGAGAAACTTCACACCAGAAGTGACTTGATTGATGAATAGAGAGACAAAACGAAACCTAAAGGTGATATGAATGGTATTGGCTTCAATGAAGTTGAATGTTCAAAGAATTAGGAAGAGAAATCCAATGAGAAGATTGATGCTGAGAAACCTTCTATTAAAGAACCTAAAGAGAAAATTAGACCCTTCAGAGGTAGATGATTTGGTTTTGATAAACTTGGACACATGAAGAGAGACTGCAGAGGTAATGCTCCTTTTAGAACTTTTTATGGTTATTGTTTTAATTGTAATGGATATGGGCACAAGAAAGCAGAATCCAGAAAACCTAATCAATCTGGATATAGAAAAGACAATGGAAGAGAATATACAGTGAAACCTACATGTTACAAATGTAATAACATTGGATACATTGTGAAGTACTATAAGCTACAAGTTAATCAGGAAATAAGACCTCCTATATGTTACAAATTCAATAATCTAGGACATATAGAAAAATTCTGCAAGTATAATGGACCAGACAGTAGAAGAGTACCACCTCCTATGAATTCACAGAAGAATGGAAATGTATTGGTAAGAGTGTTGTAGATTTGAAGATTGATTTTGAAAGTTGTTTTAACAAAGAAAAAGATAACAAGAGTGGTAAGATTTGGAAGATCAAAGAAACAAGTGAGACATCAGTTCAGGGAGAGTCAGTAAATGCTAATAGATCTTTGCCTGATGGTAGTAAATAGAATCAACCTAATTGGCCGATCATGGCCTTAGGGGGAGCATTGGATATAGACATTAGAATATATCTTGCCCCAAAATTTGTGGATTGAGTTTGAGCGAGATTAGGTATGAACTTGGCCGACATTATATAGTATACATCTGAGAGTGCAACATTAGCCGATGCATATATTTTGTTTGTGAGATGTAACAACCGACTGGATAGTATTGAGTAAAAGAAAAATTTATGACTTAAACTTGTATAAAGCACCATTCGATGACCTATCATTATACCATTAGATGAAGAGCGAGCTAAGGAGATCAAAGATTAGAAAGATTTAGTGTATTCTACAATTGTTGTGCGTGGTCGATTGAAGCATAAATGCAGAATTCAATGAAAGAAAGGTATTTACATCATCTAGATATGGATGCACCTATTATTTTCAATGGTGTAGATCAACCTAGGTACAAGTTTAAGAAACATCCATTCAAGTCCTGTGAAGAGGATCTAGAAGGAGAATTTTCTCAAACCCCATATGGCGTATTACATGTAGAAGATATTAGGGGTTACATATATTGTAAGTATGATATATTGGGAATTGATGAGATATCAAATGAGATGGAATATATGAATGATAATGGAATCATGAAAGAAGAATACAAACACATTGATCAGTTGAGCATAATGAAAATTATGGACTTATGTGAATTCGATGAAAATGAATGGTTTACGATATTGTTGAGAAGGGTGCATGATCAATTCATTTGGATAGGTGATCATACTGTAAAGATATCTAGTAACCTAATTCATGAAATCACTCGACTGGACAACACCAGAGTCATTCCTATTGCAGAAAAACATGTAAAGAAAGAAGTTGAAACCCTAACTCATTCTAAATGGGACAGGTGAGCAATGACTATGAATGACATCTTTCAGCAAGATGTGATACTTATTGCTATGATACTTGGATATAAATTCTACTAAAATAGTAGACCTAACTCAATGTATATAGGAGTAATTATGACGACATGGAGAATGGTGAAGGAGAATGTGAAATATAATCTATGTGAAGTTCTGACACAATAACTTCTTGAAAATGTGAAGCTAGTGAAGAAAGATGGAACTAAGACCTTCAGATTTAGTTCATTATTGATGCATATGTTTATACAAATTAAGCATAATTTTCTTGGCTTACATCCTAGTGGTTGGAAATCTGGGATGCCTACTAGCATTCTAATATCATAGAGCTACAAAAAACTGAATAGTACATGGGTTGATGGGTAATTGTTTGCTATGATCAAGATCATTCAGAGACAAATGAAAACTAGGTACATGATACATGAGGACATAGTTGAAAAATACAAGGATACAATATGTTTCATGGTTGAAACTGATTGTATATGTTTTGAAGCAGTCACACCTAGGGAGAAATGGTGTTATCCCATGGCTTATGAAGTAAGCTCAGAGGTACTTACCATGCAAGTAGAACATGTTTTTGCTTCAAAATTTGATCCATCAGAAGAAAGATGGGGAAAATATGAAGATAAATCAGCTAAGGTGAGAAAGGAACAAACTAGAGGTCTAAGGAAAATAAAAATTTAAATCCTTTTGTATGAATGTGGGGTAAAAGAAAGGTTGACAGAAGAAGAGCTGAAAGAAGTGAAAAAGAAGATGACAGATAGATCTCTTGGACTGGAAAGTGAAAGTACTACAACCCCTCCCACTCCTAAGGTAGAAATGATAGACAGTCCACCTCCTCCATCACAACAAACATCACAAACAAAGAACATCACTCCTAGAGTAAACATTGGATCAAGCATGCAGACATCACCTAAAGAGAAGAGCACAATGAGAGAAGAGAAGAAAAGTAAGAAGCACATATGGAAGTCTGACATGAAGATGAAGAAAAATGAGAAGCACATATGGAAGCCCGACATGAAGATGAAGATTTAGACAAGCTTAAGCTTGAAGACATTTTGATTGATCATCTATTGAGTTTCAAAAAGATTCTATTAGAAATTGAAGGAACTATACCTAAGGACTTGTATAGTAGATTGGGGAAAAGAAAACACTTAACATAGATTGAGGATGATACAATCAAGAATCAAGAAATTGATAACATGTTGATTGTAATATCCTTACAAGAAAGGGAAATAATATTCAAGGAATTGAAACCTTTACTAAAGACCAAGGTAAGATTGTTGAAATTCATGGCGCGGAAGTATGATGAAGTCACTAAGGAAACTCAGAAGGCACTAGAGAATATATTGATGAATACTACTTCTCACAAGCCTCCACCTCCTAACACAACTTCACCTACACAATTAGGAATGGGAGAAAGATCAAAAGCAACTGAGACTAATGCTGAGAAAAGTGAAGTAGATCCACCACCAGATTTCTATGTTTTTGGTGTGCCAGTGACTCTTGTTGGAAATAAGGATGGAGTAACTGAGAGGGGAGGGGTGAATCAGTTACCACAAAAATAAATCCACAAGTCCCTTAGATGTCTTTAATATATATATTACTGTTACTCGGTGAATTAACCTTATATTGTTGTGTAAACATTCACAGTGATTAATATGCATAAAACAAATAACATGAACACAAGTGACACAAGTAACACCAGATATAACGTGGAAACCCAATTT
>MU223317.1:248876-260926 GCA_018584345.1 Thuja plicata | reverse complement strand
TTATATGAAACTAGGGCACAATCTTCTAAGGAGGCATACATAGGATAATTAAATCATCATTTAAGCCTTTACCCCTAGGAGAGGACCTATATTAAATATAATTTAGGAATCAACCAATTCGGAACCCAAAATAGCTGACCCGAAAGCGGGAATAAACTTTTTGTGAAGACCGACATCCTGGAAACCAAAAGTTCCCAGGATTTGGACCCTGGGACAGGGTCGAGGTCAGCCCTATCCTAGGATAGGGCTAAGGTTGACCCTATCATAGGGAAGGGCTGAGGTCAAACCTATCCTAGGAGGTTGATCCTATCCCCAGATCCCAAGATCACAAGTCAGAGACCTAGAATGCAGAATTTAGGTCAGGAAATGGAGGTTAGAAAGACAGGTCAGGGGGGAAGCCATGTCAAGATCAGGAACCCATTCAGAGGTGCTTGTCATGACCCCAAACCACTCACTCAAAAGGATAAACTAGTCTCCTATGGAAGTGCTTCCATTTTCCAACTATACAGATATGAACAATAGGTACTCAAGAATCTCAATTCACATGATGTGGCTTGAGGCAATGTGATAAGATCATTCTCAATAATTTCTTCCAATGCTGATTTATAAGATTGTCCCAGAGGAGTAAAGACTCTCTCTAAAGGATAATTAGACACTTCTTGAATTGCAATATATTCTTTTGCAGATAGAAAAGACTTTCATCTAATTCTATCATAGTTTCCTCTACATTCTCTCGATCAAAGATAGGATGGTCATAAAACTGTTCTTGATCAAAGATGGGTTTACTATGCTTAGGTACCTCTTTGCTTGATGAGGACTTATTGAATGGTGTATCCTTTTCTCCCTTTAGTTCTTGGATTTCAAATTTTTCAAAGATTCAAGTTATTTTGATAGAGCTGCCATAAGAATCTCTTCTTGCACATTGTTAGGACCACAAGGTTTAGCCCATTTGCTTTTAGAAATTGTAAGATTGTCTTGATACACTTTCTTAGAAGATTGAAGAGAAAGTATGATGAATCAATTGATTGAATGATAGGTGCTAAAGTGATATCTAAAGTGTTGATTAAGTCCAAGACCAAAGGAAAAAGGAGATAAAGTCTAATTGAGAGAGAGAAGCAGCAACTCTGATCTTGAGTCAAGGTTAATGAATGTTCTCTCACAACTTAGGATAAGGACAATGCAGACAAAGATGATAAAATTAACAAGTCACTTGGACTAGCACAACAAAATCAGATTTCAAAACAACAACAACTCATATTGTCAAAAGATTGCAATCAAAGATAGACTAGTGATGATGTTGGTGAGAACATAGATTTGTGAAAATTTGGATAGAACCTTAATAGAAAAATATAAAATTGGACAACAAGTTGATAGAATTCCATAATTTTGATAGTAGATTAAAAAACTTGGACAAGAGTTGACAGTTAACATCGAGAGTTTAGATCTTGAATTGTGGATCGTTTTGATGTTTTGATGTTTTGATGTTTGTGTTGATGTTTCACTCATGCAAGACACATCAAGAAGCCTTTAACTATTCAAGCACATCAAGAAAACCCTATTCCTAGGTGGAAATAAATGGACAATACTTGTTTGAATCCTCTTAAAATAAAATACCCACTCAAGTTAGATAGTTAGAAGCTTGGAAACACTGGCTCCCCTCCATGACAAACGCTTCTTGGGCCTACCAAGGTTCAAATTGCTCAAGATCCAAGGATCCTGATAAATTTAATGTCTCAACAAGAGGGGTACATGAGAGGTTTCTTAGGCATGTGCATCTCACAACGCCCGTATCAACAAGTACAAAAGGATTTTGGCCACTATCTGAAAAGGGTTTTAGTAAGGGTCTCTATTTAAGTGTATCCTCTGTTTCCTCGCAAGCGTGATTCAGGCTGCTAACCCCATAGAGAACCTTAGCACAAGTAGTTCACGATGCCTGATTGAGACCCAAAGGCCCTTCTTTGTGTTAGGCAAGAGCCGAGTATAAGATCAAATGACACTTATCTTCTGAGGCTTTAGTCTCAAGGAAGCATTTTTATTATAGTGAGTTGAAAAATCATGGTGTTAGCTTGTTTTCACTTGGGTCATTCTCCAAGGGTGAGTACTTTTTCCCACTTGGACAGGCCCTCTAAAGTTGCAGATCTCAAACAAGGAATGACAATAATGTTTCAGGATTTTTTATCATCCCAAAAGGGCGAGAGCATAGTTTCCTGACATTATTATCGTCCCTAAAAAACCAGATAGAAGTTCATTTAAAAAATTCTTGCATGTGCATTCCTATTTTAATAAAATAAAAAGAATATGCAAGCACAATGTTTAGCGTTCTATCGATCAAGGTAAGCTGCAAGATGATTCGTTAGTATTCTGTGTTTTAGTCTTCTTTTTCAACATCCTGCAAACCACTGTTAGGGTGAAACCAATAAGATAATCCAGAGAAAAATAAAGCCCAAAACTTGTCAGCATTAGAAAAAATAGATAATCATAAATATGATTGCATATTAGGAAACTAGATGAGAAATAATGCACTTTCAAAAAAAATGCACTCAAAAATGTTACCATATTAGCCTGTGTGAAGCTATGGAAGTTGCAAAATGTAGGATTAGATAGGTACAGTCATCAGAAAGTGAAATTTATGAGAAATCTAGCAACCAAAAATAGAAACAAACCCCACCATAGTGACCCTTGGGAAAATGTTCCAAAAATAAAAAAAATTGCACTCAAATTGGACTTATAATAAGAAAGATATGATCGTTTGAAAATAGACTGCATTTTCAAACACACATATGGTGAAGGCTAGGCAAGTTTAAAATCCTACTGACATCATCAATTAGCAAGGTTAAATTTGACATATTAGGGGTTGTCGCAAAAATCCAAAAACCCTCCATAATGACATCTGAATGGTTGTCAATTTTAACTTTAAAAAAATCACCATATACTCCAAATTTTCACTATATACTCAAAATTTTGTTAAAAAAACTTTAGAGCTCTGACATAGTGTTCCTCACCATTTGGACATTGAAGCAGTCTAGCCAAAACATTGTTGTGCCCTATCCATCTTTCATATTTTTCAAAAATATGTACTAGATAATTTTACCAACAATTATGAGACTGCATTACTTTGGGACACACTGGATACAGTTCACATGTCATGCGTATGTTTCCACAATTCGCAGGCAAAGACGACTCTGGTGAATATTCTTGGAATCTATCTTTACACCTGCATAATTTGCTTGAAAGTTTCTAGGCCCTCTTACTTTCTTAATTTGCAAATCGTGCAAACATTACAGAACACGAAACCATATTATTTTGAGGCGGTTGGTAAAACAATTAATATGCCTTTGAGGGGTAGGGTTGCAGAAGGGTTGTGCAGCAGGCGGGGAGGGTGGAGAAGAAGTGGTGGTGGAGGCGTGGGAAAATAAGCATCACATGGGGTAGGAGTTAAGTGTTGTTCAGGGTGGAGGGGAAGCGTTATACGGGGTAGGAAGGGAAGCGTTGTCCATAGAGGGGAATGGTAGGGTAGCTGTGAGTGGGGGAGATAGTTGCACAAGGGTGGGGAAAGATGAAGGGAGGTGCGATAGAGGGTGGAAGGGGAAGAGTGGTGAGGATGGGAGTTTCCACGGGGTTTGAGAAGATAGCACGTGGGAGGAAGTTAGCGCAAAGGGGGGAGGTGTTGTGGATTGTGGAGGGAGGTAAGGGATTTCAGCTACACAGGAAGGAAGTAGTAGCTCGGGCTAGTACCAATGAGGGTGGTAGCAATAAGGACTGCAGCTATAATGAGGGCAGTAGCAATGAGGACTGTCGCTATAATGAGGGCTCAAGCTTGTAGTATAGCTTGCTGTGTGGCTCAGGGATGAGCGGGCTTAGGTGGGGTTAAACCATTAGTCCCACATTCATGCAGGTATAGAGATTTCATTTGTTTTTAATCCAAGGCCAAAACACATAAACCAAAACAACGGGTTAGGTGATTTGTGGAAAGGGATATTGGCTTGGTGCTTGGTGAATGTCTCTTGTTATGTAAGGCAGATTTGTTATGCATGCTGGGTAGAATGATAGTTTATTAGGGTTAATGCTAGACCCAAAATTTTATTTCAAAAACAAAATTATGCATTTTGTCTCGGTCTGCATGCAGACAGGAAAATTGTCTTGGTTTGCGTGTAGATGGTCGTACGACCTCTGTATGCAATTTTTTTTCCACAGATTCAATTTTGGGTAGGTATAGGTGCATTTATAGTCAGTTTGCACCAAAATGACAAGCTAGACATGGTGGTGGACTCAGATTTTCTAAAAATGAAGGTGGAAAGGCGTTTTGGCTCAAAGTGAAAATTGAGCCCCACGGTGGGCACCATAAATGTATGCATGAATTATGGTCATTTTAGGGTCTATTTGAGTCACCATGATAAAAGAAGTCTTACCCTTTGATGTTTTCCTTAAATTCTTACCTGATCCCCCTTTATGCAGAAGAAGTCCAAGTTAAAAAGCTTTGAAATGTCAGTTTTCCCTCTGAACTTATTCTTTAAAGGTGTCATGAACTCATCTCGTGAGAACTAGTTCTCTCGGTCAAGTGTTGGTATCAATTTTTCCTTCATGAACCACTTTGAACCGCTTTGAACCTCAGTTCAAATTAGTTCAAAGTAGTTCAATCAAAAGTTTTTGGCCTAATATCAGTGATTATAGGTAGGACTTGGGACATGTCATCAAACTGCTTTGAACTGCTTTGAACCTCAATTCAAAGTAGTTCAAAGAAGTTGAACAGAGGATTCAACAAAGTGTGAAGGTGATGTGACATTTGAGTTGATGGTTGATATGAAACATCAGAGCATATCTACTGGAATAATGGTACGATGATTTGGAAAAGTAGTCGGCCACGTGGGAAGAGTCAGGCTGGAAAATGCGGGTTAAGGCAGATGTTTTTTTGGCACAAACAAAGGGATAGCATTTAATGTGGAAATAATGATCTTAAAGAAGGTTTACTTAAGTTAAGTAATGGTCAGATGTCACATCAACAACTCCATCTCATTTTAGCTTACATGTAACATTTAATTATTGTGTCTTGGGTTATTTTCCTCGCATAGTGAATTTGTTTAAATTTCCTCTCTTAAGCTCATTTCTTTCAAATTCTAAGTTGTGGAGTCTCAGCTACGAAGGATAGAAGTGTTGGTTTTTTAGTTTAGTAGAAAGCAGGTAATGCCCAATAAGCCCTCTATTTGCTTCATTGTTTTATTCTTGGTTATCCCCTTTTCTCAAAGAATTGCAGTCTTTTATTTACTTGGGTAGAGGTAGAAAAGATGAGGTCTAGCATGCATTTCTTTGGAAACACTACAAGCCTAGATTGTAGAAATCCAATCATTATAGACACAGATTTGTTGGGGTCCCAGGTAGAAAAGTTAGTTGAAGTGTTGAAAGACTCAGTGGAGAAGGAGCATACTGTAGAGTTTTTGTCCAGTGGTTTACTCCAAGCTATTGCTTTTCCCCTAGTTGTGATATGTCCAAAACTAATTCAACAATGTATATACCACTATGATGTCAAGTCCAAAGGTGTGTTGAATAATGAGGGTAAGAGTATCTTAACCATAAACAAGAGATGATAATGTCTGTCTTCAAAATCCTAGATGAAGCTTTTACTAGTTTTACTCCCACTCAATCCCTGGCACAATTCTGAGAAAGGAGTGACAAGAAGCTCAGTAACATAGCCCAAAGATGGACTATATCAAACTATAGGGGTGGTTCTAGATTGCCCAAGGTTCTAACCAAAGACCATATGCAGACCCACATCCATAATATCATGGTTTTTTTGCATAGGATAATGGGTTTAGAACAAGTACTTCTCTTTGAAGATTGGATGTATCATTTTATAGAAATTGTGTTAGAAGGTAAACAGAGTCTAGACTGGGCCAAAATAATCATGAGCTCACTGAGAGATCAGCTCAAACAGGTGCAATCTATGCGAAAGGAATTCTATATGTCCTCCTATTTGACCTATTTCCTTTCATGCACCCAAGATCTTAGCGTGATTACTCATGAGCCATGGAATGGAGACATAACAATTTTTTACTATTGTCATTTGCTAAGGAAAGACAAAGTTCTAGAAGAATATAGGAGAGTTCATGATGTTTTTCTCAGGAGATTGTGTAACCAGTTAGCTAGAACCCCAAATCAGAGAATTTCTCCAGAAGCACAAAAGTTGGTTTAGAGTTTTGGGAGTTTCTATATCCAGTTTCCTCGGTTCACCGATTTAAGAGTCGGCGGTTTTGATGAAGAACCTCTCAGATTGCCTAGGTTCTGCTTTGATTGTTTCATTTTAGAAAAAATCTATAGACAAATGTTCATAGTAATAAAGAATAATCTGTTGGAAGACAAGTGGGATTTGATGTTTCCAATAAGACTTGGAAATTTGGTATGCAAGAGTATGATAGATGCATCAGTGATAGGCAGCAATTTAGTTGGTTTTCACATGCAGTTTTATGAGTCAAGAAGGGGATTTGACAATAAAGGGTTTTCCATGAAGGTGTTTAGTTTGAAAAAGAAGGTGGACTTGAGCCCTCATTTGGAAGATTTATGGGAGGATATAGGAGATCAAAGGGAAATTCAGATAAGAGATCATTCCAAGTTATTGGTTATCCAGATTAGAAACCTGCAGCTAAAGCTTGAGATTTCTGATGTGATTGAAGATGAGTCAGGAGTCATTGAACCTAGTTTCACTAAATCGAGTGCATAAACTCTGTCAAAGGTAGATTGGAAAAGGAATGAAGAAGAAGACATAAAATTGAGAGCTAGGTTCATTCTAGCCTACACAAATGATTGATTAAAAAGAAGGAAATCAAACAAGAAGAGTGTCACCTCTCCTAAAGAAATTGGTGTCAAATCAATCTCAATTGAAGTTTTTCCTGATCCTTCTAATGTTTCTTCCTTGACTCCTCATGCAGGTAATTTTCCTTCAAATAAAAAAAGAGCTGCACCCAATGGACATCCCACTGCACCTCGAACAAGATCTAGAGCTAGAGATGAAATTCATTCTTGGGTGGCTTCTCCTGACTCCAGCTTCGTTGTCATTGATATCAATGATGATGATTTCTCTTTCTCAGCAGAGTAGGAAAAAGAGATTCAAGATACAATAATGAATAATTCTAAGCTTTAGCAAGAAAAAGTGACTCCTGCCAAGAATGTTGAAAATAGGATGGTTTTTAATTCAGTTCCTCCTTGGCTAACTGAATCGGTAAGCAAGAAACACAGTTTCAAACCTATTTCTTTTCCAGTTAAAGACATTGTTACCAAATGTGCTTCTCGTACCCCAAAAATAAAGGAGGCCAAATGAAATGCAAGGTTGACTACAGACCCCGTGATAGGAAAAGTGATTGCTAAGATAGGTACTTTCAAAAAGAAGGAGGGTATTCTTGAACCTACTGCAGAAGTTTTCAAAATTACAAAAATGGAGTTTGGGGTGCTGAACAGAGACACTTGAGATCATATTTTCAAGTTCTTAGTGGACCATATGCTTGGTCAGTCTCAAAAGGATGACAAGGAGAAACATGAGCTCAAAAAACTTGTAATCGCAATGGCCGAGTTCCTTAGTTCACTCAGCGAAGTTGGGGCCCTCCCTCTAGCTCAATCTCCATAAGATTTTGATTCTAATTCTGCAGATAGTAAACAAATGCTGAAACAAATGCATCAAGACAAAACCTTGATGGTGGCTATGAAATACTGGGTCGGTGGCATCATTTTAGAATGAAATAAATTCATTCAAGAGGTTTTAGAAGCCTTTACAGAAAGAGAAGCTTTGATTGGGGAGATCAATACCTTGATACCAACTTGAGAATTAGATGAGGAAAAAAGTGTTGCTATTACGTCCCTGATTATTGAGATAGAAGGATATGGAGTTGGGAGGTTCCTGGCAGAGAACCCAATGAAAATGATAGATTCTTGTATGCTTTTCATTCTTAAAAGGAATATAAATTGGAAAAGTGGTCTGTTTAAAGTAGTGATCTCGAGCTTGTGTGCCATAAAAAAGGAGGTCAAGCAAATGCATACTAATGCACTGAAAGACATTAAGGTTGTGAACCCGTCGGGTATCCTTCAGTTCAATGAGGGAAATATAGATGCAGAGGCTATGACCAATATTTTTGGGGACGCGATGAATGATATTAAAGAAAAGGAGGAGATTACAACCAAAGATTTCACCAGGCTTACTAATGTGGAGTCCATGTTGTACCTAAATCAGGGGCAATTACCTAGGTAGTTAGAGAAGGTTCAAAACTTCAAATGGTAAAAGAGCGCATGTCACGTGAAGTTGAATGGCATGAAGAATCTTCACTCTCATCCGATCCAAGAGCTCGTGAGCACATTCCAGAGCTGGAAGCTGGTCCAAGAAGTCACGTCTGGAGATAATAACTGAAGATGCATGATTGCATGATGGTTTTCATGCCTATGTTTGAGGCAATTTGTTTATGTTTTAATTGTTGTCAAAATTTTTTACTCTATCTTTATTTACTAGTCAGAAACTGTTTCTTTTCAGTTAGATTGAGGCCGAGTTTTAAGGGAAGCCTCTCAAACCTATTAAACTATATATGTTGGGGCATAAAAATGGAAAAAGGATGATGAAATTTTGGAATCTGTGAGACTTAGTTTGACATTTTCTAATTTTGTTAAGATTTTATGTGTTTTCTAATGGAATTGAATAGAAAAATATTTGAATCAGATTAATCTCAGACTTTGTTCTGTGTGATCACATTATTCTGATGCATGCTAAATTTAAATCTGTCTATTTAGACTTATATATGTCAATTACTTTGTGAATTGGTATATTTCTCATTACTGGTTTATGGTGAATGCATGGTATTTATCTGCCTTTTTGAATAATTCTCTTCTTTATTTCCATTTAAGTTCATTGTTTTCCAAATAAAAGAAACTGTGCCTTTCTTTGTTCATGTTCTTTATTCATTTTATCTGAATTTACCTCAATACCTAAGAGTATTTGAGAGATCCTTATGTTCTTTTGGGTTAAAAGTACCGTTGTTGGTTTTAAGTTTAGGGTTTCATTAAATATTTCTGATAGGGAGCTGTACCTCAAACAATTCAGAGGGAAGCAATTATCTCATGCTTACCCAACTATTGTAGGATAGTTTGTTTCCAAAGAGGCATAGAGTTAGCACATTTTGAAATTAACATCAGAGAAAAATCTATTCACCAATAGGTCGATACCTGCAAGCTGCAAACACAAACACACACACTTCAATAAAGTCTTTACCTGGTTTGTGGGTTAGACAATACGAAATCTGAAGACAATAGCTACACTAACTAACAATGACCCATTGCCTTCTAGTAGGTAGGAGTATGAGCTTTCTCTTAGGTCATTGCAAGCTCAGTGATTACACTAATAACCTAAATGAAGGATTTTAAAGTGATGATTAGATGATCTAAAATGATTATGCAAAACAAAGATTTGTGGTTAATCAAATCTACTTATGATTCAGTTTTAAAGCACCCAATTGAAGTGTGTAAGATTCATTTTAATTGAAAGTGTTCTCTATGTTAGATTTTCATGCTTGAAAGTAATAACAATTAAAGCTAAAATTATTAATGCTAGGAATGCTAAAATATGAAAAACTGCATAATAACGATGCAAAATTAGGATCCTTTGTGAAGGAAAAGAGTTTCTCTTTTATAGAAATCTCTCTCGAATTGACGGTCGAGATTGAAATAAAAGAGTGGCTCAGATTCAATTTGAAGAAGCAAAATCCATGTGCAAGCAATGTGATTGGTCAAAAGAGTAAGTTGACTTAACTAACTGATCATTCTTTTTGGAAACTTCCATATTCAATTCTCCGTTAACTACAATGTTTCCAAAATGATAAATAGTGGAGAATTAGTTAACTGAGTGGAATTGGATTGTTTCCAAAATGATAAATCAGTTAACTGGATTTGATGGTGTCATATGCATTTTTAATAATTTAATTGATTTTGAATGCATATTATTTTTTATTAATTAATTTAATTCCTTTTTGTGATTTAATTGACAATTTAGCAATTTTATTTAATTGATATATCAGAATATCAATTAAATAATTAACCTAAGGTTTATTTGCCAATCTAGTGTGATTTTAGGGATTAATTAATTAATCAAGTAAGATGATCGATTAGGACCTAGGATTTAGGTCAGTTCAGTTCAAATTTGATGAATTGCATGTTTGATTTACAACTTAGAATAATCAATATTAGTGTTTCTTGATTAATTGTTGAGATTGGGGGTCTAGGGTTTAGTTGACCATTTTTATGTGATTACACCTCCCACCATTTTGACCATTTCTTCCTTGTAGATTTTTAGGGGTCCTTTCACCTTGGGTGGACCTTTGAGAATTATGTTCTGACACCTCAGGTTTAATCCATCGACCAAGGATACCCTTTATTTCTTGGGATAGTCCATTATTATGATCCATGGCCTATAATTCTTCCATGGTAGTTGTAAGGCCAATTAAATTCTCCCTTATTTGCTGGTCTACCTGCAATATGTGGTTCTCTTAATCATCATTTTGAACTTCCTCTGAACTTTTACTTAATGACCTGGAAGTTTCAAAACTAGGACGGTATGTAGGTCTTCAAAATTTATTTACATTATTAA
Source organism: Thuja plicata (assembly GCA_018584345.1). Classification (NCBI taxonomy): domain Eukaryota; kingdom Viridiplantae; phylum Streptophyta; class Pinopsida; order Cupressales; family Cupressaceae; genus Thuja; species Thuja plicata. The sequence goes on along the minus strand of MU223317.1, from coordinate 250,317 downwards.
CATTTCTTAAGTTCAAGTTCTCTTTAGTTGATCTTTCTAGTACAAGAATACCACTTTCATCTACATAGTATCTTGGCATTCCAAAGTCTGGATTAGAGAATCTTCTTGCATCTTCAAATCCCATTTGATTGTAATTATTCAGTTCTTTTTTTTTTTAGTTCGGCTTTTAGTCTAATATAACTCTATATGTTTGACAAGATGACCTTGTGCTAATGACCTTTTTCCAAACGTACAAGATTTTTCTTTAGAAATGGAAGAGTTAGATACCTTGGATTAGTTCTTTTCAATTCACAAGTTATTTCTTTATTCATATAATTTCAAGGTTATTTTAGTTAGTGTCACCACCTCAATTTGAGGAATGTTTTACATTAATTTTCTTGTATTCCTTTTTCCAGTAGAGTGCTTCGTTTATATCACCAAAGATTTGGGATCATTTCCTTACTCACTCCCCAATAGAGTTGCTAATCTGTTGGTTCCCAAATCAAAAGATTGGAAAGCTTACAAAGGATGCCACTCTTTGCTATCAAACCCTCCTAGTGAATTAGCCAACTAATGAGTTTTATCCTTTAGAGGATTAAACTTGTGCACTTTAGGCTGTGCAAAACAAAGTCGGGTATGGCTACACTTCAATTGCTTTCCATGTTGAAGATTTTTATAGTAGACGTGTTCTTCCTCTAATGATTATGTATATTCTCTCTCAAAATGGAGTTGAGTTTTGAAATAAGAAAATTCCTCTATCTTCTCCTATCTTACTTGATGCTACTTCCTAATATCTTACTGATCTTATCTTTTGTTTTAATTAACATTTTATCTCCTACTTCTGATATCCAACTATTTGTTATAATGAATTTAGAATAACTGAGAGGGGAGGGGTGAATCAGTTATCCTCAAGTCTAGATGTAGCAAATAAAAACTTTCTATATTTTAGATCTACTCGGCAGCAGTAGCATAAGTCAGCAACTTTAATCAAGCAGTTTACTGTTAATTGAAATTAGCTTGTAGTAACATAACAGTAAAGCAAACCATAAGTATTCACACAAGTTGACACAATTATTTGACATGGAAAACCAATATGGGAAAAGCCACTAGTAACATGCTACCAAGTTTTCACCCTTCTGAAGTGATGCCCTGTGAGGAGCCAAACCTGTAAAAGGTTACAATAACACACTACTAGATGTGACCTGGTTAAAGGATTTAATCACCCTGTCAGGAGTGGCCTTGTTTGAGGACTTAGAACATTCCAATCTAAATGTCACCTTGTTAGAGGATTTATACAAATGACTGTTAGTTCAACCTTGTTAAAGGATTTTAATTGATACAATGGTAAGAAAGTAATCAGCAGTTGTGATTTGGTACATACAACTTACTTTGCAAATTCAGATCCAATTATAGCTCTGATGTTAACTTACTAGATAGCTTGCATTGTCATTTCAACCTTCTG
>MU223317.1:209581-226180 GCA_018584345.1 Thuja plicata | reverse complement strand
GAACATGATGTTTCTCAATACATACAAAACAATGTCACTTACTCAAAACAAAGGTGTCTTTTGACGACATGGGACATGACATTTAAACACTCACATAACATTCCTACAAAGCCATATTGGATCACAAGCATGAATGGATTATCCTATCAAGGCACAGACATGGAACATCATATTACTTGTATTACACTTTTCTAATTGATGAATCTTTACTGTGTTTGAAAGATGAATGAACGAAGAACTACTTAAACACACAGTTTGATAATGGATTGATTATGATTCTTTTATGTCCTGATGATGTCTTCAACTAGGGGCATCTAATTAATTATAAATTTTATTGGATTGATTCTCAATTTATGATTTATTATGTCTTCCTAGTTACTCAATGATGTCTGCGCAAAGACAAAGGGTCACAAGGATTGGGGGCATAATATTTTTCCTTGATTTTCTGCGTATGGTGATTGTTTCATATGACCCTATAAATTTCACCTAACTTGGATGTTTATGGTAAGAGCTACCACTATGGGTGGATAGCCGCATATATCTTGATCTTTGTTATGTGTAAACTATGGTGAGTTTGACTCAATTTCCTTGTCTATTTTCTTATCCATATTCTCACTAAGGTATATGAATCACAATGTACCCAAGGATATGAATTTTCAAGGTCATTGTGGGTTCAATATCTTGCCTTACTCAGAATCTGGTATATTAAAAAGAAGGTGACTATTTTGATGTCCTGGATCCTATAGCTTGGTACCTAAGTCTATTTCTGAGATTTCAATAAAACATAGTATTCATATTATCATAATATCAGTGGGTATTAGTGATGGTTGTACTATTCGATGGTATCCATTCCAAAATGTACCCAATGATGATAAAAAAATGTTGCAAAATTTGCTCAATCAGTGACAAGTCCTAAGAGTCTTCATATAGCTGCATTTAGAGATTGCCTGATGCATTTTATCCAGCAGTACATAACAAAAGTAAAGCTAATTTGAAGCTCAAAACATGGTTTCTATCTTCTTCTACCACTATCAAGTTAATTACATCATTTATATTACTAATATCATCCATAGCATACATTTTGCATACATTTGAAAACTAAACTGAAAAATACGAAAGTAAAACATCCATGTATTGCATTTTTACCTTTACATCCTAAGTGCATCCATACATATATTTCTGCATAAAAATTGGAAAAATCAAAGAAACATACATTTTCATTTTTCTCATAGATATCATTTTTTCACATCAGTAATATATTCATCACATTCACATTTAAAAATAATGTTGTCCACTATAACTCATTCATCACAAGATAAAGATATCATCACATGTGTAAAACATACATTTACCACATCTCTGAAAAGCAAAAGGGATACATCTACACATGAAACATGTCAGAATCTAGAAAAAACAAAGCATGATACGCATCAAAGTATAAAGAGTATTAGTGCGCATAAAGAGTATCATAGCATAAAGTGTATCAGATCATATATATGTACGCATGAAGGAAATCAATATGCCAAAACTCATGAATCAGATATATATATATCAATGTAATTTACAAAAATGGGATCTCAGCAGGATCCAAATATACATGTATAAATCTCAAAATATACGTAAGGCACAGTCTCAACTCTAGCCCACCCCCTCTCCCTGATCAAGAGGAGGAGGAGTGGGTGGCATGAATGGCACTGGTGGCAGTGGCATGGCTCCCTCTGATTGCTGGGCAATGTGTGAAAATGCGGGTGCCCTCTGACCATCAGAAGCTGTAGCATGATATAAAGCATAGTAATACGTCGCTCTCTGTCCCTGATGGACTACTATCTGGGCCTGTATATCTCTCTCAACTCTCAGCCGCTTGAGCTATCTATCTCTATCTGCTAACAGTTCCTCTGCAGTGGTAACTCTAGCCTCTAAGGTTGTGATCTGTGCTCGGAGCTCCTCTCTCTCCTGCTCACACCACGATAGAGGATCCCCATCTCTGCCAGGGTCCTGCTCTTGTACTCTCTGCCTCCTCTGTCTCTGCTACTCAAGAGTAAGTAAAGGGCCCAGATCTCTCTAAGGGGCCACAAACCTATACCTCAACTATCTCTGACCACTGTCGCTCAGCCCACCAATATCCACAGCCTCACCACCTCCCCCTCGGTCATCACCATCATGTCTATCATCTGGGGGAGGGTGCCTATCACCTCTACCTCCATCTCTACCTCCATCCCTTCCTCCATCTCGGCCCCCATGTCTACCTGGAGCTTTGTCTCTACCACCTCTCCCCATGATGGGTCGATCCTCTGGATCATAATCGAAAGGCTCCTCTATACAAGGAATCATCTCCTCTGGCACTGTAAATCTCGAGAATGGATGCTGAAGCATATCGGCAGCATAGCCATCTGATACCCCTACATCCTCCACATCTAGGTGAAGGTCCTAGTCTATGACTACCATATCATGGATGTCCTGTGAAGCATCCTCATAGGTCAGCTGGGCTCCCTAATCAGCCACCTCATCTCTGATCCATGCATAAACTGCCACATCCTCTGTCTGGCCCTGTCGCCGCCCGTACTGTCTCAAAACTCAGGTAACAAGGAAGCGCTCTATAATATTCCTAGTATGGCTGATCAAGTATCTACTCTGACACAAAAAATGGACCTGCCGAGAATCAGATGTCCATACCTCACAGTCTAGGTATGGTCGCCATACGACCTTTGTCATATCGTCGAATAAACGATGCCAGTACTCAACCTTGCCCAGGTGGGGCTACTGTAATAAACCTGCATACATATATACATAGGGCTTCTTTGGAGCCCTCTGCCTATCAATAGATAGCTGTGTCATTGGGATGTGCTCCCAGGCCCATACCTGAAGAATCAAAATACCTACAGTCATGCTGCAGGTATGGTGGTACACAATCTCATGCAGCTCTCGGTATATGTGAGCCATAATGTAACTCCCCCAGGCAAATCGTCGGTGGTGGATGATCATCTGCTCTACCATGCCAACCTAGCCCACCAGGAAACCATGCTATCCTCTATCTAGAATAAGGATGCCACCTACCAATCTAGCTAAATATATAGGTAATCGATCATAGTGATCAACCATGTAGTCCCATGACATATATCTGTGATCTATGCTGTCATCCTGGAAGAACCTCCGAGCAGTCCCAATCGCCACACTAGCTTGAGACTCAAAGAAAACCTCATGACCCACCATGGGCATGCGCAGGATCCTCCAAACATCCTCTGGAGTCACAGTGATCTCACCCATCGGTAGGTGGAAGGTGTTGTGCTCTGAGTGCCATCTCTCAGCCAGAGCAGTCGACAACCCTTAGTTTACCCCGATCTCAGGTAAACCTATCAATGATCGTAAGCCACATCAGATCATGATGTTCTGCTCATTGTTTGATAGTCGGCTAGACAATGCCAGAACTCGTGCAGGATACGTGCCTCGAAAGGTGACTACCTCAAACTGGGCCTGATTTTGACAAATACAACAAAGCATCAACATTCTATCTACCACAGAAGGCATATTCCTACTCTACTCAATCATTTCCAGTTCGTAGAAAGAAAACAAATTAGAACAAATAAAAAACATAAGTCTTTTACCAGATGCGATTTTGGAAAAGCAGGATGCGATTATGTATATAGGATGCGATCCTAGAAAAATAGGATGCGATCCTAAATGCAGGGTATGATCCCAGACATACAGGATACGATTCACTGATATAATCTTGCTAAAAAGATGACTAAACCTAAAGGACTGGATGTGATCCAGGAAAACCTGGATGCAACACAGAATCTGGCAAAAACTAGATGCGATCGAGAAAAATCCAGATGCGATGCGCGTTTCATAGGATGCGATCCAGAATCCTGGATGCGATCCTATGTTTACCTAGCTATAAAATGAGTAAAAATGCTTGAAATTTAAAAATGCAAAATTCACAAGGTAGTTTATCGAGCACTTACCGGCGGTGGGTAATCGGCTGGGCATTGGTGTCGTCGGCTCATCTCGAAATGATGTTTCCTCACGGGGACCACCATTTTCTCTGCAGAGCTCTCTAATTGGCTATTGTTGAATGTTAAAATGAATAGTGAAATGGTCAATTTGGAGGCTTATATGGGTCTTTTGCGACATTTAGGGTTTCTAGAAATCCTCCCGAACAACTATAAATTATTTTGTGCTCTCTTTTCTTCAATCAGAAACCAAATCAAAGGTGCCTATGCTATTTTCAGCAGCATAATGTCCTTTTGCGACAAGTTTCCAAAAATTACAAATTTTCTTTCTTTCTTCACCATATTGGTAATAATTGCACATTTTATCATACATCTTGATCTAAACATCATTATCACCCATATTTTCACGTAATTCAACTTGATAACCGTGTGTTTATTTTTAACACACCTTCTTCTACTTCACACTTTTTGGCCTTATCATTTCCTGCAAGTGTTCTATTCTATATATCTGAGGGATTTTACTTCTTTTCCTTTGATTTCGTTCCCGAGGGGGCATGATCACACTATCATCAAATATATTTTTGCTCAAAACTACATAAACAATGACTTCATTATGAAATAAACTAGGGGCATAACAGTTTCTTGACGAATGTCGGAACTGTTGAATAGAAAGCTTTGGTTCTCATAAGTTGGATATTTTATGTTTCCTCAATTTAGAAGATTTTTAAAGCTCCTAGCAACTTCATACTGGCTTTCAGACGACAACCAAGTTTGGAATCAGTATTATCAATTTTTCAAATGACAACCAAGTTCAGAATTGGTATTTTTAAAATCTTTTATTGATCTTTGGACGACAACCAAGTTCAAAATCAATTCTATCAGTTTAGTTCAATCAAGTGCGAGATTGATCTCATCAACATTTTGTTCGACAACCAAGAACGGGATTCTCAATCTTTTGAAGTCAAAATCAAGAACTTTCTTTGAATCAATGCGCTGCTCGCACATCATTTCAAAGAGGGACAAATGTAACCACCTGAATTTGGTCTGTTGCAACTATGGACCCTATTTTCCCTAAGTGTGATCATACCCTTGATTTATGTCCAAACGACCCTGTTACCTGCTTGGCATAATTCTTTAAATTAATTTAATATCCTAGGTATTTTTATCACTAATTTGTATTAACTATTATAGCCATACAATTCAAATCAATTTCAACCAATCAAATCAAATCAAAATTGAACATTGGCTATAGTATTTAATTATAAAGGAATTAAATAAATCCCTAAATCAAATACCCACTTGCAATTGACCCATTCCCCTAGCCTATTTAATTTAATTAAAAATGGCTATAATTCTCTAATTATTAAAAAGCAATTTTATTGTTTAAATAATTAATTCCTATGTTTTTAAATGAATTAAATAAGTTTATTTCATTTATTAATATTCCCCTAAACCCCAACCTAACCTATCTCAACCACTTCTACCCTGGGTTCTATCCCTTCTCAACCCATTCACCCATGCTAATTTAATCCTAATCCTAAATTCTACTATAACCCACCTCCTAATGTTGTCACATTCCATTAAGGAATACTTAGCAACTCCACCCACTTGAGAAAGTCCACTTTCTCAAACTGGACTTTCTTAAAGTCCATATTCTCTTACATCCTCCCTTCCCTCTTTAGGGCCTTCATTAATGCCTTCATTAATATGAAGACCTTAAGCCTATGTCTCTCCCATGCCTTATTAATGCCTTGGGCATTAAAGACTCTTACATATTCATTTATGAGCCTCCAAATTCATAAATGAACCTTGTCCCCCCTCTCTCTCTCCCATTCTTCTATAAATAGAAGCCTATTTTGAGAGCAAATAAGCCTTCACTTTAGATTAAAAAAATACATTGTTATGCTGTTAGATTCACTCTAGACTCACATTTCATCTATTATCTCATGCTAGCTTATTGTTTTCATTTCATGTTTTAAAGCTAGATTGTATGCTTTTTCACATTTTTAGTTTAAATTCAAATCAAATCCTTCATACTAGGATAGTATTGGTCATTGATTTGGAGCATATTCTGAGGGCTAAATATGCAACTGATTACACTCTTTCTAGTTAGAAGGCAATAGGCCGATATTAGTGGTTTTTAATGTTTTAACTAACCATTTGAGCTAATACAATGACCTATTGAGTGTTTGTGTCATTTTCTACAGGTACCCATTTACACACACACAAGAACAATAGATGCTTGAACCTTTTTCTTGATGATGGTTGTTCACTTGTGATTATGCTTGATTTGACTTAGCTTAGCTTCATATCACTTAGTTGATGGTTAGAGAAAATGAGAGGAGAAGGCTTACTTATATATGAATCTAGGGCACAATCTTCTAGAGAGGACTACATGGGAGAATTAAATTACAATTAGAAATATATATCTAGAAGAGGACCTATATTAAATATAAGTTAAGATTCGTCGCTTCAGAACTAAAAACAGCTGACCTAGAAGCATGAAATGAACTTTTAATGACCCCCGACAGCCAACAAAATTTCAAACTGGAAAGGGGGACCTAGGTCAAAATCAAGGTCGACCTTAACCTAGGTCAAGGTTGAGGTCCAACTTGACCCAGGGAGTCAGAACCCCTGGAAAATGTGCCAGATGGGATGGATGGTGTCCGAAGAGGCCCAATCAGGGTCCTAAATAGACACAGAAGTAGGAGAGGATGCATAAATGAGGGGAAAATATGATGATGGTAAAAATAACCCACTAAGGAGGGATGAAAATTCCTAACATGGAAATGCTTCCCTTTTAAGATGATACATTAGGCCCCCACTTTAGCGAGAGTATGGAAATCGAACATACTCACGATAAAATTAGAAGAAAGACTCTGGTGGATTGCAACGATGTAGAACATCACTTATTTAAGGCCATTAGCCCCAAGACCAAGGATTATAATTCAACATACATGCACAAATATATGAAATCAAAGAGCAATTAATCATGGAAAACATATATGACTACATAAGCAAGACAATAGAAACACTATAGATAACATAGCTTCATGATCTAATCTAATTCATCTTCTAACAACTTTTGGAATATCCATAGATCCATATTCTTGTATAACTATGGAATATAAAATGTGTGTCTTTTCAGGATTTAGCAACTTATGTGTGTTACCTTCGAAGGATTTAGCATATTGGAAAATGTGTATCTCTTTAGGATTTAGCAACTTATGTGCGTTACCTTCTGAGGATTTAGAAAAAATAAAAACACACATAAAAATGTCTCTTCAGGATTTAGCAACTTATGTGTGTTACCTTTCAAGGATTTAGCATGTTGTAAAATTAAACTTATAGTATAAGAGAGACCCTATACATTCCCCCTCCTTATCAAGACTACCCACTAGGTAGGATAAGGAAGAGAAAGAGGATACCTACTTCTCAAGGTAAGGAGATATCCATTTTAAAAACAATATACACTATATCCTTAGCAAAGAGTATTGACCCTTACCTCTAAGAGCATAGATAGTCATGAAATGTTTATGTCACATATGGAAAAGGATCCTCAAATAGGAATATATTTTATCAGCAAGACCCCCACCATAGAGGAGTTCTTAGGATAAAATATCATCTTCCAAAGAAAAGAGGGACCAAAGATTCAATCGTCAAGCCCCTTGCAATCAAGAGGAAGAGGAATATCGGAATGAAGGAATCACACTCTAACACAAAGCAAGGGAAAGAGTTTATAAACATCATAATTTGTGAAATACAGAAGAGGTGATGACCTAGGAAAATCACCTCTCGTATAAGAGGGTATCCATATCCCAAAACATAAATCTTTATAAGGAAATAATGTTGTAGAATAAACAAATGCCACTAAGATAAGGAAAGTAGATCCTTAGATATAGGAAGAAGGAAAATACCTTTGTCCCCAAGGATGAAAGCAAGGGATATACCAAATTCTATCAATGGATGTTGTAATATAGAGATATCTTCACAAAACAAATGTCCTAGAAAAGATATCATGAATTATTATGAGCGAAGAAAGTATGTACCATAATAGAAAATTATAGGGATAGAATATAGAAAGAATAACCAATTAATCAAAACAAAATGCATGCTAAGAGCATAATAGATCCTAGAATATTGGAAGGAAATACCTCTTTCCCACCAGTTAAGAGACAAGAGGAGAAAAAATATTATCTAATTTATAGAAGAATGAGGGGAATGCCCTATATCAAAATTATGAAGAAATTGTAATATTCCATGGGAAGGAGATATAATTCCTAAAGCATCTCTTTCTCTAACATATAGTTTTAAATGTACACAATCAGAAAGTAAATATGTATTTGTGTAGTGGAAAAGACATTTATATTTAGAGAGAGAATTTTTTGGCATAAGTTTAAAGATTTCTTTCTTAGAATTCATTAACTGGACATACACTTTCTTAGCCACATCTTAAGGATTATCAGGGTGATCTAAGAAAGGTGTTGGAAGAAGAACATGAAGAGGCGGGTGATAGTTAACATCAACCACCGTGATTTGAGAAGGCGGGAAACCGATACCATGCATATATTTTTTAGGGAATGAATGAATTGGGTTTTTAATGCTATTCTCATTAACACCAAGCGTTAAACCCTTATAGCCTTGTTTATCCACCATAGTATATCTGGTAGTGTACATATCTTGCAAAGCTTCTACATGAGGTGATTGATTATGGTGTTCATGAGACAATGTTGTGTATGGTGTAATGATAGGTTTCAAAAGAGGTTTATTTGTTCTTCCATTTAATATCATCATGAATCAGATAAGAACGGGAAGGTAAATGAAATAATTCTTAAACATCTACTTTGTGAATTCTAGCTTTAGCCCCATCATAAGTGTGGGAGGAACTAGGGATAGAAGATGGAGAAATAGGAATATTAGGAATTGGATTAGGAAGGATAGGATGAGGATTAGGAGGATTAGAAACTAGATTAGGAATGATAGGATTAGGATTAGGAAGATTAGTAAATGGGTTATCATCTACCCAATTATTCACATAATCCAGAAGAGAAATAAGTCCACTACACAAGTCTTTAATGAAAGTTTTGAAAGTAGGAAGACTACTATTAGCTAATCTCATAATAGCATGAGCAAGTGAAACATGAAGAGTAAAAAACATGATGAAATGGATGATACTTTCATAAACATCATAAGTACAATAAAGAGATTCTAAAAGAAGAATAATGAGGAAAATAACCATACACCAAAGCATCTTAAAGATTCTCATAGTGAATGAAATGCAAGAAATGTTTTTATATTTTTATGAGTATGTGGAATTTTTTTTGTATTTTAAAATGCAAGAGCATAAAATAAAACTAATTTAGTATGTATGCAAAAACTAGTCTCTAAGGAAAAGAGGCAAAGCATCTAACACCAAAAAGAAAGATTTTTCTATCATAGGTTCACAAAATGTAACATAAGAAATAAATGTCACCAAAATGTAAGATATAAAAATGTTACATTTGAAATTAGAATGTTTATTGAAATGTAAGCGGTAAATATGTAATATAAGATAAGAAATGTGCGGGGAAGATAAGATGTTCCTTTTATCCTTCAATACACAAAGGAAGGACCCAAATTGATTAACCCCAAAGGAAGGATCAATGCATAAATGAATCAATCAATTGTAAATGAGAGTAAAGAGGAAGACCTTAGATTTTATTTTATAGAAAAGAATGTGTGATAGATTAAAGAAGATTAAAAATATTTAATTTAATTGAATAGAATAAAATTACTAACCTAAAAATGCTACAGATCTAAAGAATGCTAATTTTTGGGGTGTGCATTAAGTTTCTTGAAAATCTGCAACAAGATCTCAAACAGAAACACAAAGATGGACAAAACCCATAAATCTTTTTCTGATCTGGCTCAGTTTTGATTTTGACCCTCAAGTCAATGTCACCTTTGACCCATAATTTCCAATCCTAACCTAGGGAAGAATAAACCTCTGATTCTTGCCAAAACTCTCTAACATAAAATCTATTTTCAGATCTTGATAGTTTTGCCTCAAAGGGTATCCGAATCTGCACTCCCATTTGTTGTTTCGGACCTGTGCCTACAAGAAAAATTGTTTTTTTGTTGGGGGACAGGGGTTTGCCTTAGTCAAACCCCATTTTAGGAATTAACCTTGAAATTATTAATTTAAATAAAGAATGCAAGAAAGTAGTAGAAATAAATCTAACAATGAAGCTATGATATTCAATAGATATGCAATTGTATTTCGAATGTAAACACGTATGTAAATATGAAAGCTTGGAATCAATATTAGAAACCATAAAACTCCATGATTGTATGCTTGGAATCTACCTTGAAGAGAGAATGAATGAATCTTAAGGATTCACAAAGGATCTTGAAGGAAGATCACACCACCATGATGGATAGATCTAGCGCTTGAATGATGAATCTTGAATGTTTGAACCAAATCCCTTCAAAGGCTTGAAAGCTTGAATCCTTGATCTTCAATGGACAACTTGACAGCTTGAGAGGAAGACTTGAACACTTTGAAATCTTGAAAACATGTAGAAAAATGGATGCTTGAACCTTTTTCTTGATGATGATTTTTAGCTTGTGATTATTCTTGATTTGACTTAGCTTGGCTTCATATAACTTAGTTGATGGTTAGAGAAAATGAGAGGAGAAGGCTTCCTTATATATGAATATAGGGCACAATATTATAGAGAGGCATACATAGGAGAATTAAATTTGAATTAGACCTATATCCCTAGAAGATGACTTATCTTAAATATAATTTAAGAGTCATCACTTCGGAACCAAAAAAAACTAACCTGGAAGTGGGAAATGAAATTTTGATGACCCCCAGTAGCTGACAAGCTTTCAAACTAGAAAGAGGGACCTAGGTCAAAATCATTGTTGACCTTGACCCAGGGAGTCAGAACCCCTAGAAAATATGTCAGATGGGATGGATGGTGTTCGGAGAAGCCCAAATAGGGTCCTAAATAGGCACAGAAGTAGGAAAGGATGCAGAAATGAGGGGACAATTTAATGATGGTTAAAAAACATCCCTAAGGAGGGATAAACATTCTTAACATGGAATTTCTTCCATTCTAAGATGATACATTAAGCCCCCACTTTAGAGGGAGTATGGAAATCAAACATACTCGGAGTAAAGTTAGAAGAAAGACTCTGGTGGATCGCAACGAGGTAGAACATCACTTAGAGAAGGACATGAGCCCCCAGACCAAGGATTATAACTCAACATACATGAAAAAAGATATGAAATAAAAGAGAAATTAATCATAGAAAAAATATATGACTACATAAGAAAGACAAGAGAAACACTATAGATAACATAGCTTCATGATCTAATCCTACTAGCATGAAAGAGAAAGAGAGGAAAAATAAAGTGATTACCTCACCTAGTAACATGCCCACCTTACCATGAATCACAAATGAGGGAGAGCCCAAAAGGTTCACCCATAAAATGTCCTTTGTAATTTTAATGCATCTTCTGATGGATTTTGGAATATCCATAGATCCACATTCGTGTATCACTACGGAAAATAAAATGTGTGTCTTTTCAAGATTTAGCAACTTATGTGCATTCCCTTCCAAGGATTTAGCATATTGGAAAATGTGTATCTCTTTAGGATTTATAAACTAATGTGCGTTAGCTTCCAAGGATTTAGAAAAAATAAAAATAAAAATAAAAATGCATGTCTCTTTCAAGATTTAGCAACTTATGTGTTACCTTCCGAGGATTTAGCATGTTGTAAAATGTAAACTATAGTATAATGAAAGCCCTATATATCCCCCCCTCCTTATCATGAATACCCACTAGGAAGGATAAGGAAGAGAAATAGAATACCTACTTCACAAGGTAAGGAGATATCCAATTTAACAACAATATACACTATATCCTTAGCAAAGAGTATTGACCCTTACCTCTAAGAGCATAGATAACCGTTAAATTGATATGTCATACATGGAAAAATGATCCTCACTTAGGAAGAGATATTATCAAAAAGACCCCCATCGTATATCAGTGATTAGGATAAAATGTCATCTTCCAAAGAAAAGAGAAACCAAAGATTCGATCATCAAGCCCCTTGTGATCAAGAGGAAGAGGAATCTCAGAATGAAGGAATCAAACTATAACCCAAAGCAAGGGAAAGAGTTTATAAAGATCATAATTTGAAAAATAAAGAAGAGATGATGACCTAGGACAATCACCTCTCATATACGAGGGCATCCATAGCCCAAAACATAAATCTTTATAAGGAAATAATGTTGTAGAATAAACAAATGCCACTAAGCTAAGGAAATTAGATCCTTAGATAGAGGAAGAAGGAAAAAACCTTGCCCCCCTAGAGATGAAAGTAAGGGATATACCGGATTATATCAAGGGATGTTTTAGTAAAGAGATATCTTCGCAAAACAAATGTCCTAGAAAATATATCATGAATGATTATGAGAGAAGGAAGTATGTACCATAATAGAAAATTGTAGGGATAGAATATAGAAAGAATAACCGATTAAACTCAAAACAAAATACATGCTAAGAGCATAATGGATCCTAGAAGATTGGAAGGAAGTACCTCTTGCCCCTCAGTTAAGATACAAGAGGAGAAAAAATATTAGCTAATTTATAGAAGAATGAGGGGAATGCCCTATATCAAAATTATGAAGAAATTGTAATACTATACGAGAATGAGATATAATTCCTAAAGCAGTTATTTCTCTAACATATGGTTTGAAATGCACATAATCAGAAAGTAAATGTGTATTAATATAGTGGAAAGGACAATTGTATTTAGAGAGAGCATTTTTTGGCATAGGTTTAAAGATTTCTTTCTTAGAATTCATTAAGTGGACATACACTTTCTTTGCCACAACTTTAGGAGTATCAGGGTGATCTAAGGAAGGTGTTGGAAGAAGAACATGAAGAGGAGGGTGATAGTTACGATTAAACACCTTGATTTGAGAAGGAGGGAAACCTATACCATTCATATCTTGTTAAGGGGATGAATGAATTGGGTTTTTAATGCCATGTTCATTAACACCAAGACCTAAACCCTTATAGCCTTCTTTATCGACTATAGTATATTGGGTAGTGTACATATCTTGTAAAGCTTCTACAGGAGGTGATTCATTATGATATTCATGATAAAATGTTGTGTATGGTGGATATAAGAGTTTTTTTTGTTCTTCCCTTTAATATCATCATGAATAGGATAAGAAGGGGAAGGTAAATGAAATAATTCTTGAACATCTACATCGTGAACCCTAGCTTGAGCCCCATCGTAAGTGTGGGAAGAACTAGGGATAAAAGATGGAGAAATAGGAATATTAGGAATAGGATTATGAAGGATAGGATGAGGATTAGGAGGATTAGAAAGTATATTAGGAATTATAGGATTAGTATTAGGAAGATTAGTAAATGGGGTATCATCTACTCAATTCTTCACATAATCCAGAAGAGCAATAAGTCCACTACATAAATATTTAATGAAAGTTTTGAAAGTAGGAAGAGTAGTATTAGTTAATCTCATAACAATATGAGAAAGTGAAACATGAAGAGTAACAAACATGATGAAATGGATGATAGTTTCATAAACATCATAAGTACTATAAAGAGATTGTGAAAGAAGAATAATAAAGAAAATACCCATACACCAAAGCATCTTAAAGATTCTCATAGTGAATGAAATGCAAGAAATGTTTTTATATTTTTATGAGTATGTGGATATTTTTGTATTTTAAAATGAAAGAGCATAAAAGGAAGCTAATTTAGTATGTATGAAAAAGCTAGTCGCTAAGGAAAAGAGGCAAAGAATCTGACACCAAAAAGAAAGATTTGTCTATCGCGGGTTCACCAAAATGTAACATTAGAAATAAATGTCGCCAAAATGTAAGATATAAAAATCATACATTTGAAACTAGAATGTTTATTGAAATGTAAGGGGTAAATACGTAATATAAGATAAGAAATGTGTGGGGAAGATAAGATGTTCCTTTTATCCTTAAATACACAAAGGAAGGATCCAAATTGATTAACCCCAAAGGAAGGATCAATGCTTAAATGAATCAATTGATTGGAAATGAGAGTAATGAGGAAGACCTTAGATTCTATTTTATAGAAAATAATGCGTGATAGACTTAGGAGGATTAAAAAGATTTAATTGAAATGAATAGAAGAAAAGTACTAACCTCAAAATGTGACAGATCTAAAGAATGTTGTTTTTGGTGGTCTGCACTAAGTTTCTGGAAAATAATAACCAAATCTGGAATAGAAATGCAGAGATGGATAAAACCCAGAAATTATTTTTTGATCTGGCTCAGTTTTGATTTTGACCCTCAAGTAAATGTAACCTTTGACCCAAAATTTTTGATTCTGACCTAGGGAAGAATCAACCTCCGATTATGACCTAAAATCTCTGGCAGAAAATCTATTTCTGGATACTAATAGTTTATCAAAAAGGGTATCTGAATCTGCACTCCCATTCATTGTTCTAAACCTGTCCCTGTAAGAAAAATGATTTGTTTGTTGGGGGAGGGGTTTGCCTTAGTCAAACCTTGATTTAGGAATTAACCTTGAAATCAATAATTGAAATAAAAATGCTAGAAATTAGTAGAAGTAAATCTAACAGTGAAGCTATGATATTCAATAAATATGTAATTGTATTTTGAATGTAAACAATTTTGTAAATATGAAAGCTTGGAATCAATATTAGAAACCATAAACCTCCATGATTGTATGCTTGGAATCCACCTTGAAGAGAGAATGAATGAATCTTGATGATGAACAAAGGATCTTTAAGGAATATCACACAACCATGATGGATAGATCTAGGGCTTCAATGATGAATCTTGAATGTTTGAACCAAATCCCTTTAAAGGCTTGGAAGGTTGAATCCTTGATCTTCAATGGAGAACTTGAATGCTTGAGAGGAAAACTTGAATACTTTGAAAGATTGAAAACATGTGGAACAATGCATGCTTGAACATTTTTCTTGATGATGATTTTTCACTTGTGATTATGCTTGATTTGAGTTATCTTGGCTTCATATCACTTAGTTGATGTATAGAGAAAATGAGAGGAGAAGGCTTCCATATATATGAATCTAGGGCATAATCTTCTAGAGAGGCCTACATAGGAGAATTAAATTATAATTAGACATATATCTCTAGAAGAGGACCTATATTAAATACAATTTAAGACTCTCTACTTTGGAACTCAAAACAAAAAACCCGGAAGCGGGAAATGAACTTTTAATGACCCCCGACAGCCGATAAACTTTTAAAATTGAAAGGGGGACCTAGGTAAAAAGAGAGGTTGACCTTGACCTAGGTCAAGGTTGAGGTCAAGTGTGACCTAGGTCAAGGTCAAGGTCAACCTTGACCCAGGGAGTCAGAACCCTTGGAAAATGTGCCAGATGGGATGGATGGTGTCTGGAGAGGCCCAATTAGGGTCCTAATCATGCACAAAAGTAGGAGAGGATGCAGAAATGAGGGGAAAATATGATAATGGTAAAAAAAACCCCTAATAAGGGCTAAAATTTCTTAACATGGAATTTATTCCATTTTAAGCTGATACATTAATCCCCCACTTTAGAGGGAGTGTGGAAACCAAAGATACTCACGGTAAAGTTAGAAGAAAAACTCTAGTGGATCGCAATGAGGTAGAACATCACTTAGTCAAGGA
This sequence comes from Thuja plicata, assembly GCA_018584345.1. Taxonomy (NCBI): domain Eukaryota; kingdom Viridiplantae; phylum Streptophyta; class Pinopsida; order Cupressales; family Cupressaceae; genus Thuja; species Thuja plicata. The sequence continues at coordinate 210,529 of MU223317.1, read as the reverse complement.
CATGAGCCCCCAGACCAAGGATTCTAACTCAACATAGATGCACAAAGATATTAAAGAAAAGATAAATTAATCATATAAAACATACATGACTACATGAGCAAGACAAGAGAAACACTATAGATAACATAGCTTCGTGATCTAATCTTACTAGCATGAAAGAGAAAGAGAGGAAAAAGAAAGTGATTACCTCACCTAGTAAGATTCCCACCTTACCATGATTCACTAAAGAGGGTGAGCCCAAAAGGTTCACCCATAAACTATGCTTTGTAATTGTAATGCGTCTTCTGACGGCTTATTGAATAGCCATAGATTTGTATTCTTGTATCACTATAAAATATTAAATGCGTGTCTTTTTAGGATTTAGAAACTTATGTACATTACCTTTCAAGGATTTAGAATATTGGAAAATGTGTATCTCTTCAGGATTTAGCAACTTATGTGCATTACCTTCTGAGGATTTAGAAAAAATAAAAAAAAAAAATAAAAATGTGTGTCTCTTTCAGGATTTAGTAACTTATGTGCATTACCTTTTGAGGATTTAGAATGTTGTAAAATTTAAACTATAGTATAAGGGAGACCCTGTATATGCCCCCTACTTATCATAACTACCCACTATTCAGGGTAAGAAAGAGAAAGAGGATACCTACTTCACAAGGTAAGGAGATATCCAGTTTAACAACAATATACACTATATCCTTAGTAAAGAGTGTTCGTGTGTAAATGAGTACCTGTTAGATTGACACAAACACTTCAATAGATCATTACTTTAGCAATATGGGGTTAGTGAAAACATGAAAAACACATGAAACCCTCTAAAACCAATCTATTGCCTTCTAACTTAGGAAGAGTATGACCACCAACATATCAGCCCTCAGAATATGTTGATGAAACAGTGACCAATACAACCTATGTATGAAGGATTTAATTGAAACAAGCTGAATGATGGCA
>MU223317.1:171021-201107 GCA_018584345.1 Thuja plicata | reverse complement strand
ATTGTATGGCTATAGTAGATAATATAAATCAGTGATAAAAATCACCTAGGACATTAAATTGATTAAAAGAATTATGCCAAACAGTAACAGGGTCGTTTGGACATAACTCGAGAGTATGATCACACTTTAGGGCAAATAGGGTCTATAGTTGCGACAGACCAAAATTAGGTGGTTACAAAGAGTATTGACCCTTACCTCTAAGAGCATACAGAATCATGAAATGGATATGTCACATATCGAAAAAGGATCCTTAAAGAGGAAGAGATATTATCAGAAAGACCCCTACCATAGATGAGTGCTTAGGATAAAATGTCATCTTCCAAAGAAAAGAGGGACCAAAGACTCGATCGTCAAGCCCCCTGCGATCAAGAGGAAGAGGAATCTCAGAATGTAGGAATCAAAATCTAACCCAAAGCAAGGGAAAGAGTTTGTAAAGATCATAATTAGAAAAATAAAGAAGAGGTGATGACCTAGTACAATCACCTCTTATATAAGAGGGTATCCATAGCCCAAAACATAAATCTTTATAAGGAAATAATGTTGTAGAATAAACAAATGCCACTAAGATAAGGAAAGTAGATCCTTAGATAGAGGAAGAAGGAAAATACCTTTCCCCCCATGGATGAAAGCAAGGTATATACAAAATTATACCAAGGGATGTTGTAATAAAGTGATATCTTCGTAAAAAAAATGTCCTAGAAAAGATATCATGAATGATTATGAGTGAAGGAAGTATGTACCATAATAGAAAATTATAGGGATAGAATCTAGGAAGAATAATGAATTAAACTCAAAAATAAATACATGCTAAGAGCATAATGGATCATAAAATATTGGAAGAAAATACCTCTTGCCTCCCAGTTAAGAGACAAGAGGAGAAAATATATTGTCTAATTTATAGAAGAATGAGGGGAATGCCCTATATCAAAATTATTAAGAAATTGTAATATTGCACGGGAATGAGATATAATTCCTAAAGAAGCTCTTTCTCTCGAATATAGTTTGAAATGCAAAAAATCAGCAATTAAATGTGTATTACTGTAGTGGAAAGGACATTTCTATTTAGAGAGAGAATTTTTTGGCATAGGTTTAAAGATTTCTTTCTTAGAATTCATTAACTAGACATACACTTTCTTAGCCATATCTTAAGGAGTATCGGGGTGATCTAAGGAAGGTGTTGGAAGAAGAACATGAAGAGGAGGGTGATAGTTAAGATCAACCAACTTGATTTGAGAAGGCAAGAATCCTATACCATGCATATATTGTTTAGGGGATGTGTGAATCAGATGTTTAATGCCGTGTTAATTAAAACCAAGCCCTAAACCCTTATAGCCTTCTTTATCCACCATAGTATATCCGGTAGTGTACATATATTTCAAAGCTTCTATAGGAGGTGATTGATTATGGTGTGCATGATAAAATGTTGTGTTTAGTGGAATCATAGGTTTAGAAGAGGTTTCTTTATTCTTCTCTTTAATATCATCATGAATCAGATAAGAAGGGGAAGGTAAATGAAATAATTCTTAAACATCTGCATCGTTAACCCTAGCTTGAGCCCCATCATAAGTTTGGGAAGAACTAGGGATAGAAGATGGAGAAATAGGAAGATTAGGAATTGGATTAAGAAGGATAGGATGAGGATTAGGAGGATTAGAAACTAGATTAGGAATGATAGGATTAGGATTAGGAAGGTAAGTAAATGGGGTATCATCTACCCAATTCTTCACATAATCCAGAAGAGTAATAAGTCCACTTCACAAATCTTTAATGAATTTTTCAAAGTAGGAAGACTAATATTAGTTAATCTCATAATAGCATGAGCAAGTGAAACGTGAAGAGGTACAAACATGATGAAATGGATGATACTTTCATAAACATCATAAGTACTATAAAGAGATTCTAAAAGAATAATAATGAGGAAAATAACCATACACCGAAGCATCTTAAAGATTCTCATAGTGAATGAAATGCAAGAAATGTTTTGATATTTTTATGAGTATGTGGATATTTTTTTGTATTTTTAAATGCAAGAGAATAAAGAAAAATAATTTAGTATGTATGTAAAAGATAGTCTCTAAGGAAAAGAGGCAAATAATCTAACAAAAAAATGAAAGAGTTGTCTATCGCGGGTGCACCAAAATGTAACATAAGAAATAAATGTCACCAAAATGTAAGATATAAAAATGTTACATTTGAAATTAGAATGTTTATTGAAATGTAAGTGGTAAATATGTAATATAAGATAAGAAATGTGTGGGGAAGATAATATGTTCCTTTTATCCTTAAATACACAAAGGAAGGATCCAAATTTATTAACCCCAAAGGAAGGATCAATGCATAAATGAATCAACCGATTGGAAATGAGAGTAAAGAGGAGGACCTTAGATTCCATTTTATAGAAAAGAATGTGGGATATATTTAGGAACATTAAAAAACTTTAATTTAAATGAATAGAAGAAAATTACTAAGCTCAAAATTTTACAGATCGAAAGAATGTTGTTTTCGGGGGTCTGCACTAAGTTTCCAGAAAACCTGCAGCTGAATTTGGAATAGAAATGCAGAGACTGACAAAACCCAAAAATATTTTTCTGATTTGGATTAGTTTTGATTTTTACCCTCAATTCAATGTCACCTTTGACCCATAATTTTTGATTCTGACGTAGGACAGAATCAACATCTGATTCTAACCTAAAATCTCTGACAGAAAATCTATTTCTGGGTCCTGATAGTTTGCTGAAAAGGGTATCTAAATATGCACTCCCATTCATTGTTCTGAACCTATCCCTGCAATAAAAATGGTTTTGTTTTTTTTGGGGGAAGGGTTTTCCTTAGTCAAACCCCAATTTAGGAATTAACCTTGAAATCAATAATTGAAATAAAGAATGCTAGCAAGTAGTAGAAGTAAATCTTACAGTGAAGCTATGATATTCAATAGATATGCAATTGTATTTCTAATGTAAATAAGAAAGCTTGGACTTAATTTTAGAAACCGTAAACCTCCATAATTGTATGCTTAGAATCCACCTTGAAGAGAGAATGAATGAATCTTGAGCATGTACAAAGGATCTTGAAGGAAGATCACACCACCATGATTGATAGATCTAGGGCTTGAATGATGAATCTTGAATATTTGAACCAAATCCCTTCATCAAAGTTTTGAAAGCTTGAATCCTTGATCTTCAATGGAGAAATTGAATTCTTGAGAGGAATACTTGAACACTTTGAAATCTTTAAATAATGTAGAATGATGGATTCTTGAACCTTTTTCTTGATGATGGTTGTTTGCTTGTGATTATGCTTGATTTGACTTAGCTTGGCTTCATATCACTTAGTTGATGGTTAGAGAAAATGAGATGAGAAGGCTTCATTATATATGAATCTAGGGCACAATCTTCTACAGAGGCCTACATAGAACAATTAAATTCCAATTATACCTGTATGCCTAGAAGAGGACCTATATTAAATATAATTTAAGATTCGTTGCTTCAGAACCCGAAAAAAATAACCCGGAAGCGGGAAATGAACTTCTAATGACCCCTAGCAGCAAAGAAGCTTTCAAACTAGAAAGGGGGACATAGGTCAAAATCTAGGTCAACCTTGACCAAGGGAGTCAGAACCCATAGAAAATGTGCTAGATGGGATTGATGGTGTCCCAAGAGGCCCAATCAGGGTCCTAAACAGGCACAAAAGTAGGAGAGGATGTAGAAATGAGGGGACAGTATGATGATGGTAAAAAACACCCCCTAAGGAGGGATAAATTTTTTTAACATGGAAGTGCTTCCATTTTAAGACGAGCCAATTATTATAGAAAATGTTTCTTACAACTGATGAAGTATTTCTTCTATAGTATTGCTTCTCTTTTTAAATGCAAAATAGGTCCACATATATTTATATCTGTGTGTGTGTGTGTGTGTGTGTGTGTGTGTGTGTTCCCTATGCTAATTCATCCTCATTAAAATTATTTCAATCATGGGTTTCATGAAAGATCGTGTCTTTTAAAAATACAACTAACTTTCTTAAACACTTAACAAATTATCCCTAAATAAGAGATGAATATCTCCCAAATGATTGATGTATTCTTGGGTTTTGTGAACCTCAAATTTTGAATGTAACAACATAGTATATTCTTGCTTGTACAATCGATCAAAAATATTGAGAATAAAAGGTAATGCATCATCCCTATTCAAAGATTACTGTACATTTTTTGGATGTTCATCAATTAACCTTTATGTCTATTATTCCAAGGGAAGGAGAGTCCCGTCATGCATTACCTCTAGTAGCATCTCTATTTTTTCTTCCAACCTTTTCCTGTCATTTTTCAACTCACCATATAAATTGTTATGTATTCTCTGAAATTCCTTTCCTTTAGCTATTTTGTTTGTTGACAATGACTCACCCTTTCTGATCTTCTTTTTAACATTTTCCTTTAATCAAATATGCTCATCCAAATTTTTAATAGTGTCACAATATGTCTTCCAATCATTTTTTGAATGGACTAACAAAGACTTATACATGTGATTGATTATTCCTTTAATCAATTTGCATCTTTCTTCTATTGGTTTCTTGTCTTTGTTGTTCAACCTCTTTTTGAGCTTTTCCAATTTGTATATCCAATTACTATCATCTTGTAAGACCTCCACAATTTTTTGTTCTTCTTCAAAATCCCAATAAGGATCCATCTTTAAAGTTCTTCGCTATGAAGATTCTCCCTTCTCCCTAGTTTCTAAATCCCTCTATTTCTATTGCCTTCTTCAGACTTCTCATACATACCTTTTTACATGTTCCTTTCTCTGAATAGGAACTCAAGTTGAGCATGAGCCATATGATAAACATCAATATTCAGTTTGGATGTAGCCAAGGGGTCAGTTTCACCAACCTTTTGCACAATCATGTGGCCAAAAGTCTTTTTAGTATCTATCAACAATGTTAATTTATCTTTGGGATATAATTCCCATTGTAACATTTCCTTGTGTTCAAGATCATATCCTAATCATGTATATTCCTTATCTACTTTCTCAAGAAATAATTTCTTCTTGGGATCAAATTTCTTAAGAAAACTATCAAAAATCATAGTTGATCTCATATCTCAACCTTCATAGATGATGACACCTTCTTCCTTGAGAAATGTCATCCCCTTTTGTGGGGTCATTTCATCCATCTCTATTTCAATTTTATCCTATAAATTTTTTAGAACATCTTCTTCATTGGTCTCGTCTGAATCACCCAACCAGTTTCTGAGTAGATTACCCTTGTGCTGATGCAAGAAGGTCCTAAATTCAAGATGATTGATAAATTTTTCATCAAAAATAAATTGATCATTCTCTATCTTTTTGATGTCTCTAGCTTCCTCTGTATATAAAGGATCAACATTAACAATAATCTCTTCTTGTATTTTCAATGATGGCTCCTATTCAATAGGTATATATCTCCCTAGAAGTATATCTTCAAAGTCACCTTTAGGATTGGGAGAAATATGTGCAATCGGTGTCATTTTTCTAACTGGCAGGGGTATTTCTCTAAACACGTAAAAAGGAAGATTATCTCAAATCTCTTCTTCTTGTTCTATTAACTTGTTAGCCTTGACTAATTGATCAATAATATTCCTCAACACTTGTAAATTAATTTTACCCTTTCTTAGCTTCTATTCATAAGCCCTTTCCACCTTAAGGTATGTGTTTATTCTCTTCATAGATTCTTCCACTTCTAAGTTTCAAATCAAATCATCCGGCACTAGAGGAGTGTGTTCATAAGCACACAATTTTTGGGAAACTTTGACCTTTTGTATATATCCTTCAGGGTCGAAATTGCTTCTAGGTTCACCAGTTAAAAAATGGTAGTATCTAAATTTAGATTCAATCACATCATAACTCTCACTACTCTTAACAAAAAAAACTCAAAAAGATAAGTAGCTAGGCAAGATTGATAATTTCCATAAGAGATTAAATGTAGTGCGTTAGATGCAAGTAGTTGTCTAATTATTTCAATATATGCAATCCTTTTTGGAATAATTTTAGGAAGATCATAAGGATGTCCCTCAAATCCATAAACCCTTATCCTGTTGTAATCATCGAAAGCATACTAGTCACCTCAGTTATGGTCGATTGTGGTTTTTTTATATAATTCTTTTGGCCTAAGAAATGTTTTAATCTTCATAGATAGAGTGTAGTCATAAGGTTGTCTCATTAGTTTCATCAATGGTTTAACAAACTATTCTTCAAATCATAGATATTGTGAACAGGTTGACCTTTGATCCCAAATATTTAACCACATCGGCACTAGTTGGCGTATTACCTATATATTGTATTCTCTAATTGGAAAATCCTCCATCAAAAAACTGTTCTCATGACCAATATATAATAAAATATGAGTGATAAGGGAATAGTGCTTGAAATAACAAGTGCTAAAATAACTCCTCATCCTCTCTAGGTCATGATTAATCTGATATGAAATATAGGAGGCATAATCAAAGAATCGTGCATCCTTGGACTGAATATCCATCATTACAACCATGTTCACCATGTCCATTAAAGAAGGAGCCTCAATTCCAAACACCTGTCTGACCAAGAGATAAGTGTAACCAACATATGGATGGAACAAATATACATCGAAAGGAAGCCTATCATTATCCTCAAATATCCCATGACTCCTTCCATCCTTGGGTGTGAGCATAGGAAGTACCCATCTCTTGTAAGTATTCTCTAGGAAAGAATACTCATCCTTCAACTTGGATACATCAATATTGTTCTATGATCCCAATTCAAGCTCGAAAACCCTCTCAATTATTTCTCTATTGATCGATACCATAGGGTTTCTGTCATTATCATACACAACCTTGGTTTTTAGATCTTATTTGTTCACAATTTTGTGCATTAACTATGTGTTAACAAACACATTCTGTACTACCATCCTTCCAAGGTTAATCTTTCATGGATAAAAAAATGGTTCAATCTCAAATCTTCTATTATAGTGAAAATGAACAACTCATATCCTCTATTTTTTGTCCAAATATCATTTAATTTCTTTCATTTATCCACTAATCATTCCTCACCTGGCTTAATATTCTTTGACCTCTATGCAGATTGTGGGAATTAGTCTAATAGATCCTGTTTAAGGTGCCTACTCTCAACCTTTTGTCTTTTGTGTTTAGATTATTCTGTTGGGTTGGTTTGTGAAAGATATTTCTATTTTTTATTTCTAGGTTTAAGAGAAAATGATGCATCCATAATTCAACTTAGATATAAATCAAAGAGAATTAAAAAACCTTACTTGTTAACCTTGAATTATTCTATTTTTAGATGATTTTGAATTCTACCTCCAAACGTTAGCACGACCCAATATTTAAGCTACCATGATCAGTTACAGAGAAATTATAATTCAACGGTCATAAATGCCAAGTTCTAAATGTCCTATTGATGGGTTTTCCATTAATTTACTCATGTTAACTTTACTGACATCAATTTGGCAGTAAAATCATCAAGATCACTATATTGATTAAGTAATAATACTTCCTTTGATATGTGATTTTGGTTAAAATCTGCATTCATTTAACTTGTTTCCATTTTATCAGACACTTCATCTTATCTGCTGGTCTTATCAATGTGCATTAGAACCTTTCCTTCAAAAAACCCTTTTCTGATAAAAATTCCTCAGTCTAGCCTATATTTATGTTTTCCAAAGTTCTCTTTTGTCTAGTGGCCTTGTCAGAGAACACATTGATACTTCTACCGATAAAGATCTTATCAATTAAAAGGATAACTTTGCTTAAACTTTACCTACTTTTATAGGTATCCCTTTTTATCTGATGTTTTTTCGCTTGACTTTTGGTATAATTAATCAAAGTCACTTTTCAGGCATCGATTAACTTTTATTTCTTTCATGCTACTTGCTATTTTAACTGATGATTCTCTTTTCCATTAAGAATCCTTTAATTTTATTGATGATCCTTTTAAAACACTTTAAAGAGTCCTGGACTAATTTACTTGATATACTGCCTTTCTCAACATTAGCTTCCTTTTGAGTTCGTCCATGTATATTAAATAAAAGTTATATGTGTTTCATAAGTGATAGTATTTAGATGTAAATTGGTTTGATTTCATCGATATATTTTTAATGTCTTTTCTGATATGACTTTGATTAGTTTTTTTTTCCGTTGTGATATTTTCAAATTTATTCATTAATTCTTTAAGTTGCTCACAAAATCCAAAATGGAAGCAAGTAATCTTTCATATGTCTCTCTTATCAATTGGAAAATGAAATCCTTAACATCCTTTTCAGTCTTTCTTGAGAAGAGTTCAAATATTTTCATTGCAAAAGAGCATTAATGTAATAGTACAAATATGTGAGGATTTAAAAAATCAACCAGAGCATCAATCCTTCCCTGCACACTATATATCACACTCATTATAAAATAAAAATTTTGATCATATTTTAGAGTCTGAACAGGTTTTCACTAGAGGCAACAAGCCAAATCAAGAAGTTTAGAAATTATCTCCTATTCTGAAACTTCATCAATATCATGGTGTTAGGATGCACTCTATAAGTAAAAAATCTCCCAAGCTACCCCTTTGATATTCTAATAGTAATGTATGTACATAGATAGGTGGTGGACACACATATGTTGATTGTGAACAAACACAAATTCTACTTCCGATTTCTCATAAGGCTAGGAGTCTGCAACTGCCTAAATATAAAGGTAGAAAAATCAGTTGGGAAAAATGGGTAGAAAATCTATTAGATGAGATTATAATCAGGAGGAGAAAATTTCAACCATGTGATGGGTAATCATTTTAAGCATGATCCTCACCTTTAGCACAATTAGGAAGAAAAATGTGTGGATGCCTATGAGATCAGAGTAAGGGAATATTGTAGGATGGACCTAGACTTAGCACAAGATGCAATAGGAATGTAAATATCATAGGAGCATAGAGACAAGGATAATGATGAATATATTTATCCCTTGTACAATAAGCATACTTTTTTTTATCCATCAATTTTTATTTAAAATTTTCACAAAGATGAAAAAGAATACATGGAATTTAGGGCATGACATGTGGTCAAGTACACCAAATATTGACTATATCAACCTTATAAGCTTGACCTAGTACCCTTGGTAGGAGTCAAAAGATTCCCAAGGAAAAACTGAGTGCATCAAAGGCTCATAAGACTCCCCCACAACAACAAGTTGTATCTACTCATCCTTCTTTATTTAGAGCACACAAGGTCTATGACCACATAGACACCCATTAGAATCAATATGAATAATATTTAAATAGAGAAGAAGAAATATGATGCCTCTAATTTTCCCCTACTACCTATTTTTGTTGACCCTTCATGGACACTTCTACTATTACACATACTACAACTGTTCCCACACCTACTACCACTCTTATGATCACAATAGATACCCCTTCCTCATCTTCTAAACAAAGGATTCCTCCCAATACTCCTATAACATAGTTTTTTTGTCATTAGTTTTGTCAAATTCATAATATTTGATGGAGATAATTGGTAAAATGAAGAAAACACTAAGGCAAACAATCAGTATAGCAGAGTATTAAAGACACTAAACACCGAATAGTAGCAAGCACCGAGTTAAGAAGTGCCAATTATATAGAAGAGTTAGTTACCAAGTCATAGAGAAGAGTTAGTCATCAAGCAGACATTATGTCACCGAGAAAGATCAGAGCCGACATTACAATTCAATTTTGAATACGTTGAACCTAGATGTCGAGCGGGAAATCTTTTATAGTATTCAAGACATAAGTTAGGTAGAACATTGGGATTGAAATAACATGATTACACATGATCATGAGGCAAGTTAAGCAATGAAATATAAGCATAATAAATGCATTGGGAATGAAAGGAACCTTGCACAACTTCAACTCCACCACAGAAGAAGAAGGATCTAAATTAGGCTAACCGCCTTAAGATCATTTAAAAAAAGAGAATAGAAAATGAAGTTTAAAAAGAGATGGTGAATATTGTAGAGATAGAAGAAGTTACAGCAATAGAGCTAAAGGAGTTAGAATGTAAATATTCTAAGGTGCAAAACATATGAGTTACCAAGTGCAGAAAGAGGTAATGCACTTATAGATCATAAAGAGTCTGAACAAAATTATGGTTGATGAATACTTGCAGATTTTTTGTAATAGTTTTTGTAATAGTTAGGAGAGTAGAAATCCCATTCAGTGGGTAGGCCCTAACAAATCCTATTTTTTAAATCCTCTAACTGGGTACATCTCTTAGATGAGATATTGTAAAATCTTTTAACAAGGTAATGTGCATAAGTATTTTGTACTTTTAACTGAATATAATACTCTTAACAAGGTAAGCTATCAGAAGTAGCTAAAATTGCAGCTCTAACCAAGAAACCTTTATGCTGCAGTAGTTAAGGATTGTGGGTGCCATCCCCACCACAGGTTTTTCCTCTAACAATGGATTTTTGTGTAACAAAAAATCATGTATTTATCTATTATGGTTTTCTTATTTACTTTACATGCTTTACAATGTTTTTATGAATGATATTCAGTTTGGTGAAGAGTAAAGAATAGTAGTTAAAATTTTTATAAGAGGTGATTGACCCCTCCCTCTTAGAACTTACCTTTCCATATATTAATCCAACAATTTGTATCAAAGCGAGTCTCTTGAGATAAGGTTTTAACCATCTGAGAGATAAGATCATGAACATGAAAAGTTACAATAAATCTAAGAAGATTGATATTCTTGAGTTTGAGTTGGAGAATGCACAAGAAGTGATTGAAGATCTAAAAATCAAGTTATAAAATTCCTTAAAAGTGAGAAAGTAGTTATGTAGTGAACTAAAATCCACACAAGAGCATGTTGATACTCTTGAGACAGCATCTGAAGGTAGTCTGAATGGTGAAGCTAATTCACCCATTGCAGAACTCATGGAAAAAAAAGACACTCACTGAGCAACTGAAGTTGGAAAAAATAGATGAAGATGTAAAAGCATTGAGAAGGAGTGAGATACTTGAATCTAAGGGAGAATTTGAAGATACACTGAGATTAGCTGAAGAAGACAAAAGACAGTTTGAGACAAGAATAGCTAAGAAAGACAATGAGATCATGAGGATAATACAAGTACACTATAATATGACTAATCAACTAGTGAGTGCTAATATAGAGCTGGCCAGGAAAGAATTTGAGAATAAAGCACTGAAGTGTGAAGTTTAAAGATTGGCTAGAGAGCTTAAATCTAAAAAATAATCCGATGAGATATTAAAGAGAAATGAAGAAACACTAAGATCATTGGATGTATATCTTTTGTTATAGTGAAAGTGAACAACTCATATCCTCTAGTTTTTGTCCAAATATCATTTAATTGCTTGCATTTATCCACTAATCATTCCTCACCCAGCTTAATCTTCTTTGACCTCTATGCAGATTGTGGGAATTGGTCTAATAGATCATATTTAAGGTGCCTACTCTCAACCTTGTCTTTTGTTTTTAGATTATTCTATTGGGTTGGTTTGTGAAAGATATTTCTATTTTTTATTTCTAGGTTTTAGAGAAGATGATGGATCCATAATTCAACTTAGATATAAATCAAAGAAAATTAAAAAACCTTACTTGTTAACCTCCTTAAATTATTCTATTTTTAGATGATTTTGAATTCTACCTCCAAACGTTAGCACGACCCAATCTTTAAGCTACCATGATCAGTTACAGAGAAATTATAATTCAACAGTCATAAATGCCAAGTTCTAAATGTCCTATTGATGGGTTTTCCATTAATTTACTCATGTTAACTTTACCGACATCAATTTGGCAGTAAAATAATCAAGATCACTATATCGATTAAGTAATAATACTTCCTTTGATATGTGATTTTTCTTAAAATCTGCATTCATTTAACTTGTTTCCATTTTATCAGACACTTCATCTTATCTGACGGTCTTGTCAATGTGTGTTAGAAAAATTCCTAAGTCCAGCCTATATTTATGTTTTCCAAAGTTCTCTTTTGTCTAGTGGCCTTGTCAGAGAACACATTGATACTTCTACCGATAAAGATCTTATCGATTAAAAGGATAACTTTGCTTAACCTTTACCTACTTTTATAGGTATCCCTATTTATCTGATGTTTTTGTCGCTTGACTTTTGGTATAATTAATCAAAGTCACTTTTCAAGAATCGATTAACTTTTATTTCTCTCATGCTACTTTCTATTTTAACTGATGATTCTCTTTTCCATTAAGAATCCTTTAATTTTATTGATGATCCTTTTAAAACACTTTAAAGAGTCCTGGACTAATTTACTCAACATATTGCCTTTCTCAACATTAGCTTCCTTTTGAGTTTGTCCATGTATATTAAATGAAATTTATATGTGTTTCATAAGTGATAGTATTTAGATGTAAATTGGTTTGATTTCATCAATATATTTTTAATGTCTTTTCTGATATGACTTTGATTAGTTTTTTTTTCCTTTGTGATATTTTCAAATTTATTCATTAATGCTTTAAGGTGCTCACAAAATCCAAAATGGAAGCAAGTAATCTTTCATATGTCTCTCTTATCAATTGGAAAATGAAATCCTTAACATCCTTTTCAGTCTTTCTTGAGAAGAGTTCAAATATTTTCATTGCAAAAGATCATTAATGTAATAATACAAATATGTGAGGATTTAAAAAATCAACCAGAGCATCAATCCTTCCCAGCACACTATATGTCACACTCATTATCAAAGAAATTTTTTGATCATATTTTAGAGTCTGAACAGGTTGTCACTAGAGGCAACAAGCCAAATCAAGAAGTTTAGAAATTATCTCCTATTCTAAAACTTCATTGGTATCATGGTGTTAGGACACACTCTATAACTAAAAAATCTCCCAAGGCAGCCCTTTGATAGTCTAATAGTAATGTATGTACATAGATAGGTGGTGGACACACATATGTTGATTGTGAACAAACACAAATTCTACTTCCAATTTCTCATAAGGCTAGGAGTCTGCAACTGCCTAAATATAAAGGTATAAAAATTAGTTGGACAAAATGGGTAGAAAATCTATTAGATGAGATTATAATCAGGAGGAGAAAATTTCAACCATGTGATGGGTAATCATTTTAAGCATGATCCTCACCTTTAGCACAATTAGGCAGAAAAATGTGTGGATGCCTATGAGATCAGAGTAAGGGAATATTGTAGGATGGACCCAGACTTGGCACAAGATGCAATAGGAATGTACATATCATAGGAGCATAGAGACAAGGATAATGATGAATATATTTATCCCTTGTACAATAAGAATACTTTTTTTATCGATCGATTTTTATCTAAAATTTTCACAAAGAAGAAAAAGAATACATGGAATTTAGGGCATGACATGTGGTCAAGTACACCAAATATTGACTATATCAACCTTATAAGCTTGACCTAGTACCCTTTGTAGGAGTCAAAATATTCCCAAGGAAAAACCCAGTGCATCAAAGGCTCATAAGACTCCCCCACAACAACAAGTTGTATCTACTCATCCTTCTTTATTTAGAGCACACAAGGTCTATGACCACATAGACACCCGTTAGAATCAATAGGAATCATATTTAAAGAGAGAAGAAGAAATATGATGCCTCTAATTTTCCCATAATACCTATGTTTGTTGACCCTTCATGGACACTTCTACTATTACACATACTAGAACTATTCCGACAACTACTACCACTCTTGTGATCACAATAGATACCCCTTCCTCATCTTCTAAATAGAGGATTCCTCCTGATACTCCTATAAGATAGTTTTTTGTCATTATTTTTGTCAAATTCATAATAGTCGATGGAGATAATTGGTAAAATGAAGAAAACACTAAGGCAAACAATCGGTATAGCAAAGTATCAAAGACACTAAACACTGAACAGTAGCAAGCACCGAGTTAAGAAGTGCCAGTTATATAGAAGAGTTAGTTACTGAGTCATAGAGAAGAGTTTGTCATCAAGCAAACATTATGTCACCGAGCAAGAGCAGAGCCGAAAATACAATTCAATTTTGAATACATTGAACCTAGATGCCGAGTGGGGAGTCTTTTACAGTATTCAAGACATAAGTTAGGTAGAACATTTGGATTGCAATAACATGATTACACATGATCATGAGGCAAGTTAACCAATGAAAGACGAGCATAATAAATGCGTTGGGAATGAAAGAAACCTTGGACAACTTCAACTCCACCATGAAAGAAGAAGGATCTAAATTAGGCTAACCGCCTTAAGATCATTTAAAAAATAGAATAGAAAATGAAGTTTACAAAGAGATGGTGAATATTGTAGAGATAGAAGAAGTTACAGCGATAGAGCTAAAGGAGTTAGAATGAAAATATTCTAAGGTGCAAAACATATAAGTTACCAAGTGTAGAAATAGGTAATGCACTTATAGAGCATAAAGAGTCTGAACAAAATTATGGTTGATGAATACTTGCAGATTTTTTTGTAATAGTTAGGAGAGTAGAAATATCATTCAGTGGGTAGGCCCTAACAAATCTTATTTTTTAAATCCTCTAATTGGGTACATCTCTTAGATGAGATATTGTAAAATCCTTTAACAAGGTAAAGTGCATAAGTATTTTGTACTTTTAACTGAATATAATACTCTTAACAAGGTAAGCTATCAGAAGTAGCTAAAATTGTAGCTCTAACCAAGCAACCTTTATGCTATAGTAGTGAAGGATTGTGGTTTCCATCCCCACCATAGGTTTTTCCTCTAACAATGATTTTTGTGTAACCAAAAATATGTATTTATCTATTATGGTTTTCTTATTTACTTGACATGCTTTTCAATGTTTTTATGAATGATATTCAGTTTGGTGAAGAGTAAAGAATAGTAGTTAAAAGTTTTGTAAGAGGTGATTCACCCCTCCCCTCTCAGAACTTACCTTTTCATATATTAATTGAATAATGGTATCAAAGAGAGTCTCTTGAGATAAGGTTTTAACCACCTGAGAGAAAAGATCACGAACATGGAAAGTAACAAGAAATCTAAGAAGATTGATATTCTTGAGTTTGAGTTGGAGAGTGCACAAGAAGTGATTGAAGATCTAAAAATCAAGTTATAAAATTCCTTAAAAGTGAGAAAGTAGTTATGTAGTGAACTAAAATCCACACAAGAGCATGTTGATACTCTTGAGACAACATTTGAAGGTAGTCTGAATGGTGAAGCTGATTCGGCCATTGCAGAACTCATGGAAAAATAAAGACACTCACTGAGCAACTGAAGTTGGCAAAGATAGATCAAGAAGTAAAAGCAATGATAAGGAGTGAGATACTTGAATCTAAGGGAGAATTTGAAGATACAATGAGATTAGCTGAAGAAGACAAAAGATAGTTTGAGAAAAGAATAGCTGAGAAAGACAATGAGATCATGAGGATAATACAAGTACACTATAATATGACTAATCAACTAGTGAGTGCTAATATAGAGTTGGCCAGGAAAGAATTTGAGAATCAAGCACTGAAGTGTGAAGTTTAAATATTGGCTAGAGAGCTTAAATCTAAAAAATAATCCAATGAGATACTAAAGAGAAATGAATAAACACTAAGATCATTGGATGTATATTTGAGAAACCTAAAGTGAATGTTGAAGAAATGAGAGATCAGATGAATAAGACATGTAGAAGAAAGACCATGGATGATGGAACATCATTTGGAATAGTTGAAGGCACTTCCTCCTCTAGATCAGGTGCAACCAACTCTTCCTAATTTAGTATGAGGTATGAGTAGGAACTGCAAGTTAAATTTCAAATCTTAAATTGGTTCCTAGCTTATTTGTGGAGATCCATATGAGTATACTTAGATGCATTTGGATAAATAATGTTGAGTTTATGTTTTATATTTATTTGGTAAAAGGAAAGTAAAGTTAGGTATTCGGTAAAGTAAGTCAGGGGAGCATTAATTTCTAGTTCTATGAACGTTGGAAACCTTAAACCTAGAAAAGTCTATAAATAGACCTCATCATCTATTGTTGTTTCTTACTATTTTCTAGAGCATTGTGAACAAAGTTGAAGAAATGAGTGTTCAAGAAAATTTGAGTGATTGTAAAGGTATTTCTAAATTATTTTGAGCTCATTTGAATCTACTTAAGGTGTGTGTGGTGTATCCCTAGGTGTGTTAGTGCAACCGAGTCATAGATGCAAACCCTAGTTAGAAGTATTTGTGTTTGACAAGAGGATATGGCCCTGAAAGTTCAAAACCCAGTTGTAGTTGAGAATGTTGAGCCCATGAATCCCAAGTATAAACTATTACCTTCTAAGGAAGATGAACTAGACATGATGGTGATGACATGTAACTAATTAAATATTTGAATATGTTAAGTTGATGATCATGCAAGGAATTAAATTAGTTAATGTATTGTATTGTCATTGATTTCAACTTAATATAATCTGTATGGTCATGGAGATACTTCCAAAGACTTCAAAGAACTCATGAATCAAGGATATGCTAATCAATAATGCATATAAGTCTAGTATTCATTAAGTGAATGAATACACTGATGGAGTGCACCTGATGGTCAGAGTAAAAGAGCAAAGTCATAGTGTTGCCCGATGAAGAAATACACAGAATTACCAATGAGAAGAGTTGCAGTATTGACTGATGAGAAAAACACAGAGTAAGAAGAGGGACAAAATTTTGGTGTTGCCCGACGGAAAAGACAAGGATAGATATCTTGATGACAACTAAAGTCACACCAAAGGAATAGTCAGTTATCGCTGATGACTAACTGAACTATTGACCGACAGAATAGAGAATTTAGAAAATGACAAAATGCCTAGCTAGCAAGAAGCTAAAGATAGAGTTAACGGATACTTATCATTGTTTTATTCATCCAAAAAATGCTAGAGATAATTAATTGATTTAAAGATGATTTGTACAGTTGGCAAGAAGATATCTGTGAGACAAATCAGGAGTTTTCTTTAAATCAAATTGGCTGGATTGTTTATCACGCCAAGAATCAAGAGCCAAGAAACAATGAATATTATCTCTATATAAGAGACCGGCTTAATTCATTTACAAAGAGAGAAAAGGGGAGTGAATAGATAGAGGATGCTAAAGAGAAGATGATGAAGAACAACTTCATGTAGTTCTGATCAAACAAGGTGAAGGAGAGCTAAGAAATTCTGCAAACAACTGACGAACAGTGAGCACAACATCACAAAGAAGAAAGTGTGGAGCATAAGGATTGAATTGATACATTGGTCAGAGAGGTAATGTACTTAAATAGATATGAAAATCTACAATTTAAGTTGCAATATGAACAGGTCATAATGTTTCACTTTAGCCATTGAAGCATCAAGTCTCTTAATCGCAAAGGACTTAATAGTCTTCTATATATTGAGGTACATCTCAAGGAGTGCCAAAAGGGTTGATTCATGAAAGTAGCATTGGATATGCCCGATGCCTATTGACAGTCTAAGAAATAGGCTAATTCAAGGATGGAAGCATTAGATGATCGATCCTAAGTTACAACCTCTATGTATAAAATCCTCTAACAAGGTCACACCTAACAGTTTGTTTATAACCTTTAACAAGGTTGGCTCTTAACAAGGCTCACTTCAGAAGAGTGAAAATTTGGGGTACCGGTCCCACTGGTTTTTCCCATAACAAGGTTTCCATGTTAAAATACATGTGTTCTATGTGTATGATTCATTTCTTTATTGTTTTGTATCTTACATAATTCATTTTAGATATATTGATATACTCTGCATATTTACTGTATTTCGGTAAATAGATGACTGCTTATCGGTACACATAAAGAAGAAGGTTTAACAGAGAAATCTGACAAGTAGTAAATTGATATAAGTTATTCAAGGCATTCATCTTATAGGATAGAAGATAACTTGAGAAATAGTTTGTGGTTATAAGTCTTGAAGGGTTGATTTAAGGATTAATTTTTAAGGCCACTGATTTACCCCCCCCCCCCTCTTAGTTATTACTAACAATTGGTATCAGAGCTTGTGTGCTTAGAAGGAAGGTTTTAAGACATAAGCCAAAGATCACAAGATGAATAGATGAGATGTGCCTAATTTGATCAAAGATAATTTTTCTTCATGGTAGAGAAGGATAAGACTCCACATATCAGGTATTGGTAATGATGTTACTCAATTCCTAGAAACTGAATATGTGTTTCCCACACGAGCACCAACAGTTGAAAAAATGAGAGAGAAGCATGAACACAATGGCATGATGATAGATCTTGCTTCCTCACTCTCCGATGTTGAATTTGAAATGTCAGAGAATGCAAAACTGCAAAGTAGATGTGGGACAAATTGAAGCTTGTACATGGTGGTGACAAAAATGTTTTGAGAGCCAAGGCAAAAAGCCTTAGAGGAAAGTTTGATGATCTCAAAATGAAAGAAGGTGAAAACATCACTCAGTATAGCACAAGAATCAAAGAGGTATTCAATGCTATCCGAGGAAATGGAGGTGCACTAGAAGAAGATACAGTGGTAAGAAAATTTCTAAGAACCTTACTGTCTACTTATGCTATTAGAGTATCTGCCATTCAAGAAATGAGAGAAGTAGCAAATAGCAATGTTAATCTAGACAGTTTAATTGGAAGACTGATTTCATTTGAGATGAATAACTTTGATAATAGTGTCTTTCCAAACATAGAGTCTACATTCAAAACTTCTATGAGAATAAGTAAATCAATTAATAAAAAAACTATGAGAAAATATAGTGATAGTGAAAGTGAAGAAGATGATCTTGATGAAATTGAAGCACTTATAGCCAGAAGAATGCAGAGAGGCAAAGCTAAATACAAAGGTAAATTACCACTTGTTTATTTTAATTACAAAGAGATAGGAAACGTTGCTGCAAGATGTACTAATAGAAGAAAAGATGATAGAAGTAATGACAGATCATTTGAAAAGAAGTCTGACAGAGGTGATTATAGAAGCTATTGACAATCAGAAAGAAGAGATACCCGAGAATATAAGGACAAAGGAAAGAAGGCCAGTTACCTAGAAAAATGCAAGGATGATGATACTAATACCAAATCTGATAAAGACATCAAGATGGTGTTTGTGGCTATAAAGGATGATTTAGGTGATGATGAAGCAAGGTATGTAGAAACAACTCTCATATCTAAAATTAGAAAAATTATGTTTGGATCATAGATAGTGGCTGCACTCACCATATGACTGGCGATAAGAAAATTTTTGAGACTTTTGAATACTATAAAGGTGGTCCAGTAAGAATGGGTAATGACACACCTTTTTTAGTTGAAGGTAGAGGAACAATAATGTGGAATAACCAGATAAAATATGAGAATGATTATTGCGTAAATGAATTGAATTATAATCTATTGAGTGTTTCTTAGTTAAATAACTCAGGTCACAAAGTAGCATTTGAAAATAAGAAGGCCAAGATCTTCAATAAATCTAGAAATCTGATTGGTATCGGTCAGTAGACAAAAGGTAACTTATTCTATCTGAATGATACTGACTCCACTTGTTTGATTGCTACAAACAAAGAAATATGGTTATGGCTCGAAAGATTGTGTCATGTGAACTTTGACAACAAGATAAAGATTAGCAAAGAGAGAAATGTTAGAGGCTTACTGATGATGACCAAGCCCAAAAATATCATGTGTAAGAATTGTCAAAAAGGTAAAATGACAAAGTCTAGTTTTAAAAGAAAAACCCATACATCTGATGCAATTCTAGAATTAGTCCATACTGATTTATATGGGCCTATGAGGAAAAAGAGTTATTATGGAGATAGATATTTTATTCTCTTTGTTGATGATTACTCTAGAATGATGACAATCATGTTTCTAAAAGATAAATCAGTAGCATTTAAGATGTTTAAATGGTACAAAGCAATGGTTGAGAAAAAAAGTGGTAAGGAGCTAAAATGCTTAAGGTCAAATAGAGGAGGGGAATTTATTTTAGATGAATTTGCTAACTTTTGTAATGAGAATGGAATCAAAAGATAGGTCTCTGCACCAAGAACACCACAAAAAAATGAAATTGCTGAAAGAAGGAACAAATCCATAGTTGATTATGCAAGGACACTGATGATAGAGAAAGGCATCAGCCAAATCTTCTAGAGGGAAGCTATCAGTACTATTGTTTACACATTAAATAGAGTACAATTAAAGAAAGACACCTTATGAGCTATGGTATGGATACACACCCAATGTAATTTATTTCAAAAAATTTAGCAGTCAATGTTCTATGTTAAAAGATGATAGAAATGGAAAACTTGACTCCAAGAGTGATGAAGGAATTTTTCTAGGGTATTCTACCAAGAGAAAGGCTTATAAATGTCTAAACAAAGCCTCTAACAAATTTATTGAATGTACAAATGTAAAGATATATGAATTTGTAGAGAACAATGAATAAGAAAGAACCAAAGAACCAGAGGATTAAAATAAGTTCACTTATGATAAGGAACCAGACACTCTACCCTACCGACAATGTACAGCTCCTGAGCAACAGATCATTGCACCCGAGCATCAGGATGCAAATACTGATGATTAGAATATTGCTCAAGATGATGCAAAAATTGATGAAGAACAAAATGAAGGACAATATGATGATCAAGCTGATAGACAAAGAGCTATACCTATAATTGCAAGATATGTCAGAAAGAATCATCCACAAGACCAGATTATAGGAGATAAAAGGGCTGGTATGAGAACTAAAAGTAAGTCTCTAAATACAAGATGTCTTATTTGTGATTATGAGCCCAAATCTATCAATGTTGCACTAGATAATGATGAATTGATTAGTGCTATGAATAAGAATATTACTTGCTTATGCTGCATATAAAGGATTCAAGGTATATCAAATGGATGTCAAGTTTGCATTCCTGAATGGAATACTTGAAGAAGCGGTATACATTGAACAACTAGAAGGGTTTGTTGATCCAAACAAGAGGGACATGGTATGTAGACTTCACAAAGCCCTATATGGAATGAAACAAGCACACCATTCCTGGTATGAAAGAATTCATTCCTATCTTATAAGTATTGGATTTGTAAGAACTAGTGAAAATAGTAATCTTTACTTGAAGGAAGATATCGATGCTAACACTTTGATTGCTGAGATATTTGTTGATGACATCATATTTGGAGGCAATGATATGCTATGAAAATAATTTGCAAATGAGATGAGCAAAGAATTTGAGATGTCTATGTTTGGAGAGATCAAGTTCTTTCTTGGTCTACAAATCATGCAACAAGGAGAAGGTATATTCATTACACAATCCAAGTACGTCAAAGAAGTACTAAATTTTTTTTAAGATGGAAGAATCCAAACTAGTTGGAAGATCGATGGCAACTGGATGTAAAATGACAAAGGAAGACAATTCATCAGAGGTAATCAAACTTTATACAAATCAATGATTGGAAAACTCGTGTATGTTGTACATAATAGACCAAATATTGCACATGCAGTAGGAATAGTTGCTAGATTTTCTGCTAATCCTAGAGAGTCACATATGACTACTGTGAAAAGAATCCTAAGATATCTGAAGAATACTAAGGAATATGGATTATGGTATAGAAGACAAGGAAAATTTGAACTTTAGGTCTTTAACAACGCTAATTGGTCTAGAAATATTGATGACCGAAAGAGCACAACTCGAGGTGCATTCTTTATGGGTGTCAGACTTGTCACATGGATCAACAAGAAACAAGGATGCATCTCACAATCTACTGAAGAAGCAGAGTATGTTGTTGCTGCTGCAAAATGCTCAAATATTGCATGGATCAAATAGTTACTAGAAGGTATGCATATGCAAATTTTAGAACCAATAATTATATATTGTGAATATAAAAGTTTAATTAACATTTCCAAAAATCCACTCATGCATGCTAAAACAAAGCATATTGTCATCAAGTATCATTATTTGAGAGAACAAGTTTAGTCAAAGGAGGTGATACTTCAGTATGTGCAATCAAAGGAAAAATTGGCTGATATCTTCACCAAGCCACTACCCAAGGATGCAATTGAGTACTTGAGAAAGAGACTAGGGGCAGACCCTTGTCTACTGGTCAGTAAGCTGACTAGAAGGCTGCATCAGCCTACATATTATCATAATATCATTCATGATTGATGCAAGCAAAGAAATGAACTTCAAAGCTACATCTATATAAAAATAGGTATATATCATCACCAAGCACTAGAGCCTATTGTTGTATTATTGATGGTTAAGGGAAATTCAAGGAATATATTATGGATGGAGAGAAAAATTTGCTTGACATTAATGTCAGATATTTGTGAGATATTTGTTTGGCATTGTTGTCAAAGGGAGAGAGATTATCCATATTATCACATCATTTTGGAAAGGGATAGAGATTTTCCATTATCACATTACTCCAACAGGGAGAGATTATATCCTTAGGGAGAGAGATTATATGGAGATATTATACAAAGGGAGAGTTGCTGACAAGTAAAATAGAAAACATCAAAAGAAAAGATAACAGTCAAGGGGAGAGAGTTTGAAATAGAAGGAGAACACATCAAATCAAAGAGAGAAATATTCTACATCCATCTAGTGAAGGGATTAAAGACAGATAGAAATCCTGCAAGAATCAAATCAAAGCTACTCGAGCTTACCGAAAACCAGACATTTGTAATAGTTACATAAGGAAAGCTTGATGAAACTGTATATTTAATATTGTATTAGAAATAATATAATATGATAATATAGTATGTTTCCATCAATGCCAAAGGGAGAGATTGATGACATGTAACTGATTAAATGTTTGAAGATGTTAAGTTGATGATCATGCAAGGCATTAAATTAGTTAATGTATTGTATTGTCATTCATGTCAACTTAATATAATCTGTATGGTCATGGAGATACTACGAAAGACTTCAAAGAACTCATGAATCATGGATATGCTAATTAGTAATGCATACAAGTCTAGTATTCACTAAGTGACTGAATACACCGATGGAGTGCACCCGACAGTCAGAGTAAAAGAGAAAAGTTACAGTATTGCCCAATGAAGAAATACATAGAATTATCGACAAGAAGAGTTACAGTATTGCCCGATGAGAAAAACACAGAGGAACCCAATGGACATAATTTTAGTGTTGCCTGATAGAAAAGACAAGGATGGAGATCCTGATGAAAACTAAAGTCACATTGACAGAACATTCAGTTTTCACTGATGACTAGCTGAAGTATTGATCGACAAAAAAGAGAATTTAGAAAATGAAAAAATGCCTAGCTGGCAAGAAACTAAAAATAGATTTAACGAATACTTATCATTTTTTTATTCATCTAGATAAATTCAGAGATAAGTAATTGATTTAAAGCTGATTTATATAGTTGGCAAGAAGATATCTGTGAGACAAATAAGGATTTATGCTTTAAATCAAATTGCCTGGATTGTTTATCATGCCAAGAATCAAGAACCAAGAAACAATGAATATTATGTCTATATAAGAGACAAGATTAATTCATTTAAAAAGAGATAAAAGGGGAGTGAATAGATAGAGGATGCTGAAGAGAAGCTGATGAAGAACAACTTCATGCAATGCTTATCAAATAGGCTGAAGGAGAGCTAAGGAATTATACAAACAACTGATGAATAGTGAGCATAGCATCACAAAGAAGAAAGTGTGGAGGAAAAGGGTTGAATTGATACATTGGTCAGAGAGGTAATGTACTTAAATAGATTTAAAAATCTACAATTTAAGTTGTAATATGAACAGGTCATAATGTTTCAATTTAACTATTGAAGCATCAAGTCTCTTAACCGAGTAGGACTTAATAGTCTTTTATATATTGAGGTACATCTCAAGGAGTGCCAAAAAGGTTGATTCATGAAAGTGGCATTGGATATGCCTGATGCCTTTTGATAGTCTAAGAAAGAGGTTGATTCAAGGATGGCAGCATTAGATGCCCGATATCAAGTGACAAACTCTATGTATAAAATCCTCTAACAAGGTCACACCTAATAGTGGTTTTGTAACCTTTAATAGGGTTGGCACTTAACAAGTCTCACTTCAGAAGGGTGAAAATTTGGGGTACCAGTCCCAGTGGTTTTTCCCTTAATAGGGTTTCCATGTTAAAATCCATGTGTTATGTGTGTGTGATTCATTTCTTTACTATTTTGTATCTTACATAATTCATTCTGGATATATCGGTATACTCTGCATATTTACTATATTTTGATAAATAGGTGACTACTTATCAGTAAACATAAAGAGAAGGTTTTATAGAGAAATCTGACAAGTAGTAAATTGATATAATTTATTCAATGCATTCATCTTGTAGGACAAAGGATAACTTGAGAAAGAATTTGTGGTTATAAGTCTTGAAGGGTTGACTTAAGGATTGATTTTTGAGGCCACTGATTCACCCCACCCCCTCTTAGTTATTACTAATAGATGAGAGCACTTTGTTCTATTCTGGACATAGTTTTATTGATCAAAGATGTGTGAACATTTATCCATTGTAAAGTTCAAGAGATATCTAAAGAATAAATTGATTCATCTTACCAGAAGTTATGTGCAGATGGGAAACTAAAGAGAGATCATTCTCATCTAAAGTTGAAAGCTTCATGTTCTACATATCCCAAGGGTATTCAAAACTGAGTGGATAAGAATGGTCCACACGACCATTTTATGTGGCTAGATCAACCTATGAATATCACAAAGAATGTGTTACACATTGTAACTGGTTATCCAATTGGAGACACGCCTAAAGCTATCAAACATAATGAGAAGAACAAGCTGAGTGAGCTGACCAAAGCCAAATGGGATGGAAGAGGTCTGAATATTTATATTGTTGAAGACCCCAAGTTGAAATTTTCATGTAACATCTTGTCCTACCAAGTATTCCAATCATACCAAGTGGACAACGTACATTGTGGAGTTGTTGACTTAGCTAACAAGATTGTAAAGAAAGATATGCATATTAACCTATGTGAGATATTTTTGAAGCAACTTGAAGACAACATGAACACTATAAGGAATGCAAAGACAAACACATTGATGTTTGGCTCACTACTGGTTTGCATATAATTTTATTTTGAGAACTTCTTTCCATCAGTTGGAAATGTGACATCGAATGTTCATAAGCCTATCATTTATCAAATCAATGGGTACATTTAGAATTTAGGAGAGAATATTGACATTATTATGAATGATTATTTCTCTAAATTCCAAACAAGAATGCATCAAAAATTTATGATTCCACCTCAATTAGTTGAGAAATATCATGATTCTATTTGTTTTTAGGTAGACACATACTCATATATTATCAAGGCAATAGAGCGTAGAGGTATCTGTATACAGACTTTGGGATATGAGATGGACATAGACATTGCATCTCAAAAAATTGAGTCTATGTTAGCTAAGCTTGTTGTTAAAAGAACCAAGAGATATTGAACATATGAAAAAGTTAAGGATAAGATCAAGTAAGGCATCTTAGTACCTTAAATTCAAAGAAAATATGGCAAGATGATTACTAATCTGTCTAAGAATTTGGGAATTGATAATGAAGAAGATGAGGCAAAACCGTCTGATGTGGAAGGGAAGAAACCACAAGTGTTGAAGCCTTCATTGAGCCCCAAATCTACTAGATCATCAATAATCTCTATAGCCTCACCGAAAGAAAATAAGACTTCTATTGAACCGAAAGGGAAGACATATGTAAGAAGTAACAAGAAAAACACTAGACTAAGAAGAAGACTAAAGCTAAATCTAAAAAATGAAACAAAGACTGGAGATTTAATCTAATTCAAAGTTGTGAAGAACTAACCTCCACCACCAGGAATTCTAGATGAAATGTTAGACACAATGAAGAAGTATAGAACATTCAGAGAAATGAACAAATAAAAATACAAAAATCAAAGTAAAGAGAACAAGGTAAAAATTGAAGATGCAATTGTTTACTCTTTACACAAATTCAGATACAAACCACTTGAAGTTATCAAGTATTTGCCTATTTAGTTATACAACAACATAGATGCAAGATGGAAATATGCTATGAATGCTGAAAAATAAATGAGAGAAAGATCTCTCATGCTAACTATACCGAACTTATATGTACAATAAACTAAAGATACATTGAAACAATACTCTAAATGATTCCTTGTGAAAGGAAGATCTTTAAGGATTATGATAGGAGAATTGGAGAAACTATAGTTAGAAACTGATGCAAAATGGAGAGATATATTCGACATTAAAGAGATTGAATCTCAAGTTGAGAAAGGAAAGGATAACATAACCAATGAATTTGTCAAAAATGATCAAGGTAATAATAATCCTATTGACTTGACATTGGAAAATGATGAAGTTATTATTGAAGATATTACTAAAAAATATCGAGGAGATGATATGTCACAAGATGAGAATGTTATGAAAACCAAGGATACCAATACATAACCAATGAAAATTAGTGATAAGGCTACTACTGATCCATTCATATAGGATGTATTGGAACAAGTACTATATTATCACACAACTCAAGGTGATAGTACTACAACTATGGATACAGAAGAGGCAGCCACAAAATCTCTAAAGGAAATAGAGAAAGAGAAGGAGAAGGAAACTAAGAAAGATAAGGAAAAGGAAGTTGAGGAAGTGAAAGACACATAGAAGGATGCAGCTACCAAGGAACCAGAAGCATAGAGCACCGAATCAGCTCCCCCAACCGAGTCTATTGCACAGAAACAAGAGCCTGACAAAGATGAACCAAAAGATCTAAGTGGACTGAAGGAAGTCAAGAAACAAAAAGACAAGAAGAAAGAGAACACAATAAAAGAAAACAAAGTAGAGGAGAAATAGAAAGAGAAGAAGGAAGTAAACAAGAAAGACTTCACCTTGTGGAAGTATGGTAGAAAAGAAGAGGAAAACAAAGAAGAGGAAACATGCAGATATGACTCAACTGATCATTTTACCAAATCTTGAATTATCTACTATGATCCCTCATAAAATGACAGAGTATACAGAACTAGTAAGATGTAAGGCAATGCAAAAGAAATTACTTCAAAAGAGGAAGAAGACCAATCTATTTGAAAGTGTCAAGGATGTCTTATAGGACATTGTCCCAGATGCCAATATTGATGAAACAAAAGATATCATTAGTCAAGTAGCAGGACTAGTGGAACAAGTCTTAAATCCAAATCAAGACACTACCGACTACATGATGAAAGTTTATTCGAGGAAGATGAAACTAAAAATGTTTGACTCAATCCTAGAAAACATTTTAGTTGATAAGGTATCAATTTTTTATCCCTCTACCGATATTGAGACTAAATTATCTCATATACTTTCAATATTTTAGAAATTTGGTTCTATTTCACACTTTATTAAGGATATCAAGAAGAAAGATGAATCTGTTGAGACCGAGCTAAACGAGAAGCTAAAAAATGTTACTACCAAGCCTGGTTCTTTACAAGTCTATTACTTGAGGTTGAAGCACTTGATGAGGATGCAACAAGAACTAAGACAAGAATAGAATACAAGAAGAATGGAACTTCTAGATCTACAAGCACTATTGATTCCTCACATTGAATCAATGAAAATGCATTTGAAGAAGGCCAAGGATTTCGTCAACACCACCAATGGTAGTTCACATAACACCATCATTGGTATGGCAGATGATGTTGCTACTCAAATTTTTATACTTAAAATACTCAAAGATGCATGGGAGTCAACCCTAGCTATTGTACAGAAGAAGTACACTCACATTTTTGATAAGGTAAAAGTTTATCCTATCAAGCACTAAGAAATTTTGGTTTTGGCATATTTGTCAAAAAAAGGGATAATATAATATGTATGGATAATGGAGATAAAGTATATGTATAGGAGTAGTTACACACTATAGTTTGAAAATTTTGTCCGAGCTATGGTATTCTTATAAGAATTATTATCTAAGGAGGATTTTTATAAGAGTTGTACAAAATTTTGATGACTTTGAAGTTTTTGTCAAAATGCCAACTAATGCCAAAGGGGGAGATTGATAATCCTATAAGATAGTTTTTTGTCATTAGTTTTGTCAAAGTTATAATAGTCAATGGAGATAATCGCTAAAAGGAAGAATACACTAAGGTAGATATTTGGCATAGCATAGTATCAAAGACACCAAACACTGAACAGTAGAAAGTACCAAGTTAAGGAGTGAGAGTTACAGAGAAAAGTTAGTCACTGAGTCACAGAGAAGAGTTAGTCACTGAGTCACAAAGCAAAGTTATTCACTAAGAAGATGTTATGTCACTGATAAATATTAGAGCACATTACTGGGTACACTAGAGCTGACATAACAATTCAAATTTGAATAAATTGAACATGGATGTCGAGTGGGAAAGCTTTTACATTATTTAATATAGAAGTTAGGTAGAACATTATGTTGAAAATTATGGAAGGTGTGTACTGAGAGGGGAGGGGTGAAGCACTACCCTCAAAACTTTTATCAATTAACCTTAATCCTTTTAGTAATATATTGTATTACCAAACATATATGATATTCTATCTTTGTGTATGTTATATAAAATCATAATTCAATTAGCATGTAAAACATTCAAAGAAACATTCATGAAATGTATAGACAAATGACACAAGATTTGGTAACGCAGAAAACCCCTGTTAGAGGGTAAAAATTGCGGTGGAAAACCCCTGTTAGAGGGTAAAAATTATGGTGGGGATGAAACCCACAAAGCTTCACTATTTGTAGAATGGAAGGCATCAGTTAAGGCTTACAATTTTGATCACTTCTGATGATCTACCATGTTAGGAGTATTATGTAGAGACTAGTTAATGTCTACTCTGTTAAGATCTTTAGAAATACTATTTTTGTGTCCACTCAGTTAGGAGATTTACAAAGGATTGTTAAATCCACCTTTCTCAAGGATTTCTTCTATTTTCTACACTTGTTTGAATATAGTAAAAAATATTCAATGACCTGAGTATGTGCAATCTAAAATTGTTGATTATAGATCCAATAAAGATTACAAGTATAGTTATCACCTCTAGTGATTGATCAATACCTCTATTCTTCTTGGTAGCCTTGGTTCTTGTTCTTATAATTGATTACATGCTTGTGTTGGCAAGTGATCAATTTTGTGTAAAGGGATTCGCTTTTTTGTTGTCATTTATGGCAATGCATATGGTTTACAGATTGATTTGTATAAAGTTAAGTTTTGCTAACTGAAAAATAGACTAAGTACAGAAGAAGAGATACAAAAGTATTTTGGGTATCGAAGATTGAGATTGATGAGTTATGACATGCGAGCTTAAAGGAAGACAGTATGGGGTATGTGTGACCTCCACCTAAGATTGATTTTTTTGGTAATGTTTACAATGAGTTAGAGAGAAGTGAAGATAGATAGACTGCAGCAGAACAGTGATATAAAGCAGTTGGACAGTAGTGATGATTAAGGGAGTATGATGTTGTAATGCCCAAAAATTACACGCCCAAAACGCAACAACTTTTTTTTTTTGAAAGGAATATTATATATTAAATTTACAAACAAGAGGGTCTAAGGGGAATCATGACTAGAGTCAACATCCCTTAACCCTAAAAGCTTTTCAGATAAGGGTTGGGTTTGCTTATAAGCTTAGGATTCTGCGTTAATTTTAAACCCTCTAGGTTATGGCACTCAGTAATATTATTTTTATATAAGTCAGTATACTGGCCACATATATTGACCACATAAAAATAACATTAAGAGTCCCTAAGTTTTTCCCAATAAATATAATTAGATTTCCCTTAAAAATATTAACCATAAATTTCAAATTAAATCTACATCCTTGTTATCTCAAATTTTATTATAAATTAAGTTGATCTCCTAAATAATGATATTTAATTAAATTAACTATTATGGTCATCCAACCCCTTTTTCCGGTAAATAATTTAAAAGGTTCAAAAAGGAGGTCATATAGTAGGTCTTTTATTTATATATTTCATTTATAAGAATATTTAATTAATTCATACAATCTTCCCAATCACTAAACCAATATTAATCATAATTGTTTCTTACCCTCTTTTTTTTTTTTATTGATTAGAAAATCTATGCCTGAAATCACTTTTAATTTGAATTAAAATCAATGGGTTACTTCCAGTGGGGATTAAATTTTCAACTTAAATTTTTCTTAGATAAGAAATTCCCCAA
>MU223317.1:132724-161158 GCA_018584345.1 Thuja plicata | reverse complement strand
TCAAATCCATGACATAAAGCATAAGGTCCATAATATCTAATAATGCATCAAAAGTAAAGTATCATGTGCTAAGTCTATCATAAGCAAGAACTAGAAAACTATGATGGGGTCCGGGATGGGCCTCACAGATGTAGACTCCTAGCAATTGGAGTTGGATTATGATTGATGATAACCTATACTTTGACTATGTAAGAATGTCAAATATGCATCTGATATTTACTTTATTGAATGTATTTTGTATTGAAAGTCAACTATGTAAAATTTTCATTGAGAGCTAACTTGGTGAACTTGAGAAATATATATATGTAAGATATTTTTGTGGAAGTAGAATATATACATGGATTGATGATATGTTATGAGATAGATGTGAATGACAGAGCAGAGGAGGATAGAGATCATTGATGAGCTATAAATAGGAACTATCTAAGCATTAGAGATGTTTTTTATTGTTCTTTACTAAGAACATTTTGCAAGATAATTTTATTGTAGAGTTGTATGCTCAATTGGCCCCTTACATGGTGTTGTATGACTTTAATAGGGTTGCAATTCCTTTAACAAGGAAATGTACTATGTAATATGCATCTCCTAATAGGGCTAGGTCTCCTAATAGGGACACTATACTTTAGTGAATGCATGTGGGTATCATCCCCACTGGGGTTTTCCCTTGGCCAAGGTTTCCTCGACAAATAATAATGGTGTTATGAGTATTGTGTTATTTTCTTATGTTCTTTTCATTTCTAAAATATTATGGTTAATGTTTAATTGGTTGAAGAATTTAATTAAGTTTAGTAATACTAATTCACCCCCCCTCTCAGTATTATCCAATCCTAACAGTTGGTATCAGAGCTTTTGGCCCTTGGAGAGAAAGTCTAACAGCTTAAGGGAGATCAAAATGGATTTGGATAGTTTGCAAGAAAACTTTGATGCTGCACTTGAAGACATTGACAAAGAAAAGGAAGAAAATGGAGAATTGAGACTCAACATTCAAAGAGTTGATAAATTTATAAATAAACTCAAGGAACAACTTGAACTTTCTAGAAGTCAAAGACAATATCTTATGGTTCAGATAAAAGAGGATTCAGACGAAGATAATTCAAATCAAATAAAGCAACTTAAAGAAGAAAATGAAACCCTCAAACTTGAGAATGAGGCTATGACTAAAGAAATTCAGATACAAAAGAATGGTAAGAACAAAGTTGAAGAATATCTAAATAGTGCATTAGATGAAATGAAGAATGAGGCTGACAAGTACAAGAACAAGTATCTAGAACTGGAGAAATACAATCAGATCATAACAGGTGAACTTGCTGAGGCAAAGAAACACATTGAGAAACTTCATACCAGCAGTGATTTGATCGATGAACAAAGAGACAGATAGAAACCTAAAGGTGATATGACTGGTATTGGCTTCAATGAATCTGAATGCTCAAAGAATCATGAAGAGAAATTTGATGAGAAGATTGATGCTAAAAACCACCTATTGAAGAACCTAGAGAGAAGATCAAACCCTTCAAAGGTAAATAATTTGGTTGTAACAAATTTGGACACATGAAAAGAGATTGTAGAGGTAATTCCCCTTTTAAAAGTTTTTTTGGTTATTGTTTTAATTGCAATGGATATGGGCACAAGAAAGAAGAATGTAGGAAACCTAATCAACAAGGATATAAACAAGACAATGGAAGAAAACCTACATGCTATAAATGCCATAATCTTGGACACATTGCAAAGTATTGTAAGTTCCAAGTAAATCAGGAAAGAAGACCTCCTTTATTTTACAAATGCAATAATCGAGGACATATAGAAAAGTTTTGCAGGTATAATGGAGTAAACCACATAAGAGTACCACCTATTAGAATAACTGAGAGGGAGGATGAATCAGTGGCCTCAAAATTAATACTTAAATCAACCCAAAACCTTATTACCACATTTATAAGCCTCTAGTTATGTTCAATCCTATAAGATGAATGCCTTGAAATACTTATATCAAATTACTACTTGTCAGAATGCTTTGTAAAACCTTCTACTGTCATGTTTATCTATAAGCAGTCTTTCTATTTACCAAAATACAATAAATAAATAGTGTATACAGATCAATCCAGATTTACTTAAGTGAAATGTAAAATAATAAAGTATTGACTCATAGACACATTAGCACATGGATTTTTAATGTGTAAACCCTGTTAAGCGAAAAACCACTTAGACCAGTAACCCAAATTTTCACTCTTCTGAAGTGAGCTCGGTGAAGAGCTAACCTTGTTAAAGGTAATAAACAAATTATTAGGTGTGACCTTGTTAGAGGATTTAAATGAATAGTTTGTCACTTAGAATCTGGCATCTAATGCTACCATCCTTGATCAAACACTCACTTGGCCTGTCAATAGGTATCAGGCATATCCAATGCTACTTTGTATGATCAAACTTTTTGATACTCCTTGGGATGTATCTCAATTAGAAAAGACTTTTAAGTCCTACTTGGCTAAGGGACTTGATGCTTCAATGGTTAAATTGAAACAATAAATTGATCTGTTCACATGTACAACTTGAATTGTAGATTTTCATATCTATTGTAAGTGCATTACCTTTCTGATCAATGTTATCAATTCAATACCTTTGCTTCACACTGTTATGCTCTATGATGTTGTATCACTGTTCATCAGTGTCTACAGAATTTAGCTCTTTCCTCAACTTGATTGATCAGGTCTGAATGAAGACTTTCTTCTCCTTCAAAATCTCTTCAACATCTATTCTCTTGTCACTCCCCTTATTCACATTGAATTAGCTTCTCTCTTATATAGACATGATTTCACCATTTCTTGGATTTCTTGATCTTGGCATGATCCACAATTCTTGTCAATTAGATGTAAAGAAAAATTCTTAATTTATCTTGTAAAGATCTTCTTGACAACTGTAATAAGTAGCTTTAAATCCTTTACTTATCTCTGGCTTTATCTTGTCAATGAAAACAATGATACATATCAGTTAAGTCTATATTTAGCTCTTGAAAACTAAGTATTTTTTTCATTTCTAAACTCTTTTTTCTGTCAGTCAATACTTGAGTTACTCATCGGTGACAACTGACTATATTGTTTGTGAGACTTCAGTTGTCTTTGGGATCTCCATCCGTCAGGAAACACTGTAATTCTGTCTATCGGGTTACACTGTGCTTTTTCTCGTCAGGTAACACTGTGACTTTTCTCATCAATAATGTTGTGCTTTTTCTCATCGGGTAACACTATGACTTTTCTCTTTTTGGTTTACTCCATTCGTGGGTGTGCACTCCATCGGTATATACAGTCACTTTGTGATTACTTAGCTTTTATGCATTACTAATAGCATAGCCTTTGATTCATTGGTTCCTTAAAGCCTTTAGTAGTATGTACATGACCATACAAATTACATCAAGTTGACATCAATGAAAATACAATACATTAACTGATTTAATGTCTTGCATTAACTTTCTATGTCTTAGTGATCCTCAACTTATCATCTTCAAACATTTAATCAGTTATAGTTCATCAATCTCTCCCTTTGGCATTGATGGAAACATACTACATTATCACACTATATTATTATTAATACAATATGACATATAATAGTTGAATTTCATCAAACTACCAATCTTATGTACTATAAACGATACAAATAGTTGGTCCTCGGTAAGTTCACATATCTTAGATTTGATTCTTGCAGCTCTCTTTCTATCTTCAATCCCTTCACTGGATAGATGCAGAATCTTTCTTCTTCTTATGTGATGTGTTCTCTTCTTTTGTCAAAATCTCTCCCTTTGACTATTCTTTTCTTTTGATGTCTCTTTTCTCTCTTTTTATCAATCTCTCCCTTTGTATGTACTCTCCCTTTTTGGTTACATCTCCCCTTTGGATAATGTGATAATGGATATAATCTCTCCCTAATGTGATACATTTATCCCTTTGGATAATGTGATAATGGATATAATCTCTCACTTTGACAACAATGCCAAATAGATATTTGACAATAATTCCAAACAATCCTTTCTATCCATAATATACTCCTTGAATTTCCTAATCCATTAGCAATACATCTCTGGTGCTTCGAGTAGATAAATACCTTTCTGTATATAGATGTATCTTTGAAGTCTATCTATTTTTTGCATCAACATGAATGATATTTTGATAATATATAGGCTGATGCAGCCTTCTAGTCATCTTACTGACCAGTAGACAAGGGTCTAACCCCTAGTCTCTTTCGCAAGTATTCAAATGTATCCTTGGGCAGTGGCTTGGTGAAGATATCAACTAATTGTTACTTTGATTGCACATACTCAAGTATCACCTCCTTTGCTTGAACTTTTTCTCTCAAATAATGATACTTGATAGCAATATGCTTTTCCTTAGCATGCATGACTAGATTCTTAGAAATGTTAATTGCACTGGTATTATCACAATAGATAATTACTGGTTCAATAATTTTCATATGCATACCTTCCAATAACTATTTGATCCATGCAATATTTGAGCATTTTGTAGAACCAGAAACATACTCTATTTCTACAGTAGATTGAGAGATGCATCCTTTCTTCTTGATGATCCATGTGACAAGTCGGTCACCCCTAAATAATGCTCCTCTAGTTGTGCTCTTCTGGTCATCAATGTTTCCAGCCCAATCAGCATCGATAAATACCTTAAGTTCAAATTTTCCTTCTCTTCTATACCATATACCATAAGCCATAGTCCTCATTATTCTTTAGATATCTTAGGAGTCTTTTCAAAGTAGTCATATGTGATTCCTTGGGATTAGTAAAAAATCTTGCAACTATTCCTACTCCATGTGCAATATCTAGTCTAGTATGTACAACATACATGAGTTTTCCAATCATTGATCTATACAAAGTCTAATTTAGCTCAAGTGAATTGTCCTCATTTGTCATCTTACATCCAGTTTCCATTAGTGTTCCAACTATCTTGGAATATTCCATCTTGAATATTTTCAACACTTCCTTGATGTATTTGGATTGTGTAATGAAAATTCCTTCATCTTGTTGCATGATCTGTAGAACTAGAAAGAACTTGATCTCTCCAAACATAGACATCTCAAACTCTTTTCTCATTTCATTTGCAAATGATTTTCATAGCATATCATTGCCTCCAAATATGATGTCATCAACAAATATTCAGCAATCAAAATGTTAGTATCAGTATCTTTCGTTAAATAAAGATTACTATTTTCACTAGTTCTCACAAATCCAATACTTATTAGATAGAAATGAAGTCTTTCATACCAAGTAATTGGAGCTTGTTTCAATCCATACAAGGCTTTGTGTAGTCTACATACCATGTTCCTCTTGTCTAGATCAACAAACCCTCCTGGTTGCTTAATGTACATCTCTTCCTCAAGTATTCCATTTAGGAATGCATACTTGACATCCATTTGGTATACCTTGAATCCTTTAAATGCAATTTAAGCAAGTAATATTCTCACTCCTTCTAGCCTAGAAATGGGTGCAAAGGTTTCTCCATAGTTAATCCCTTCTTCTTGTGCATACCCCTTGGATACTAGTCTTGCTTTGTTTCTGGTGACTTCTCCATTCTCATTCAATTTATTCTTGAATATCCATTTTGTACCGATGACATTATTATCATCTGGTCTTGGTACAGGTATCCATGTATTTTTTTTCTCTATCTACTAAATTTCTTCATTCATAGCACTAATCCATTCTTCATTATCAAGTGCAGCATTGACAGATTTTGGTTCAAAGTCACAAATTAGACATCTTGTGTTTAGAGACTTACTTCTAGTTCTCATACCAGCCTTCTTGTCTCCAAAGATCTGGTTCTATGGATGGTTCCTTCTGACATACCTAGAAAGTACATGTTCAATTCTTTTTCTATCATCTTGATCATCTTTGTGTCCATTCTGAATTCCGTTGCTTGGTACATCATCTTGAGAAATATCCAAATTTTTGGTATTTGTAGCCTGATGCTCAGGTGCAATATTTGTTTTCTTAAGAGATATACATTGTTGGTTGGATAGAGTGTTTGATTCTTCATTTTAAACAAACCTATTTTAGTCCTTTAGTTCTTTTGTGCTTTCCTTGTCATTCTTCTCTAGAAATTCATCTATCTTTACATTTGCACTTTCAATAATTTTGTTAGAGGCTTTATTGAGACATTTATAAGCCTTGCTCTTGGTGGAATACCCTAGAAAGATACCTTCATCACTTTTGGAGTCAAGATTTCCATTTATATCATCTTTTAATATATAACATTGACTACCAAAGATTTTGAAGTAATTTACATTGGGTGTGTAACCATACCATAGTTCATAGGGTGTCTTCTTGGTGTCTTTCTTCAATTATACTTTGTTCAATGTGTAAATAGAAGTACTAACAACTTTCCTCCAGAAGATTTGGGTGATGCCTTTCTCTATCATCAGTGTCCTTTCACAATCAACAATGGATTTGTTCCTTCTTTCAGTAATTCCATTTTGTTGTAGTGTTCTCAGTGTCGAGACCTATCTTTTGATTCCATGCTCATTGAAAAAATTAGTGAATTAATCTAAAATAAATTCCCCTCCTTTATTTGATCTTAAGTATTTCAATTCTTTACCAATTTTATTTTATACCATTTCTTTGTACAATTTAAACATCTTGAATTATTCTAATTTATCTTTTAGAAATATAACTTTCATCATTCTAGAGTAATCATCAACAAAGAGAATGAAATATATATCACCATAGTAACTCTTTGTCCTCATGGGTCCACATAGATTAGTATGGAATAATTCTAGAATGGCATCAGATGCATGGGTTTTTCTTTTGAAACTAGACTTTGTCATCTTACCTTTTTGACAATTTTTGCACATGATATTGTCGATCTTAGTCATCATCGGTAAGCCTTGTACATTTCTCTTTTATCTTATCTTTATCATGTTGTCAAAGTTTACATAATAATATTTTATGCCACAACCATATGTCTTCATTTCTAGTCATTAAGCAAGTGGTGTCAGTGTCATTCAGATAGAATAAGTTACCTTTTGTCTTCTCACCGATACCAATAAACCTTCCTGATTCATTGAAGATCTTTGCCTTCTTATTATCAAATGCTACTCTGTGACATGAATTATTCAGCTGAGAAACACTCAATAGATTATAATTAAATCCTTTCACCCAATAAGAATTTTCACATTTTATCAGGTTATTCAACATTATAGTTCCTTTACCTTCAACTAGACAAGGTGTATCATTACCCAATCTTATTGAACCACCTTTGTAGTATTCAAAAGTCTCAAAATTTGTTTTTCATTGGTCATATGGTGAGTGTAACCACTGTCTATGATCCAGATATCATTTTAAATAACTTTAGATATGAGTGTAGTTTTTACATACCTTTCTTCATCTTCATCTGAATCATCTTTTACTGGCATAAACACCATCTTGATGTATTCATCAGATTCGATGTCATTATCTTCATCTTTGCATGTAGCTAGGTAACTAGCCTTCTTTCCTTTGTCCTTGTAGTCTCGGTTATCTCTTCTTTCTGATTTTTAGTTTTTTTTGTAATCTCGGTTATCACCTCTGTCAAATTTATTTTCAAATGATTTGTCATTACTTTTGTCCTATTTTCTTATGTTAGGACATGTTGCAGCAAAGTGTCCAATCTCTTTACAATTAAAACATAAAAGTGGTAATTTACCTTTGTATTTACCTTTGCTCTCTGCATTCTCCTAGCCATAAGTGCTTCAATTTCATCAAGATATTCTTCTTCACTTTCACTATCACTATCTTTTCTCATAGTGTGTTTATGGCTTGATTTACTTATTCTCAAAGAAGATTTGAATGCAGAATCTATGTTTGGTAAGACACTATTATCAAATTTACTCATCTGAAAGGAAATCAGTCTTCCAATCAAACTATCTAGAGTAAGATTTTTATTTGCTACTACTATCATTTCTTGTATGGTAGATACTCTAATAGCACAAGTAGGTAGTAAGGTTCTTAGAATTTTACATACCACTGTCTCTTGATTTAGTACACCTCCAACTCCTCGGCTAGCATTGACTACCTCTTTGATTCTTGTGTTGTACTGTGTGATGTTTTCATCTTCTTTCATTTTGAGATCATCAAATTTTCCTCCAAGGCTTTCTTCCTTGGCTCTCAGAACATTTTTATCACCAACATGTACAAGCATCAATTTATCCCACATCTGCTTTGCAGTTTTGCATGATTTGACATCTTCAAGTTAAGCATCAGAGAGTGAGGAAGAAAGCTCTATTATTATGTAGTTGTTCTCATGCTTCTCTCTCATTTGTTCAACTATGAGTGCTCCTATGGGAAACACATATTTAGTATCTAAGTATTGTGTAACATCATTTCCAATAATTGTGTAAAGATTAAAAAAGGGGTAAGGAGATTATTTGTTAATTGTTGTTTGATTTGCTTAGAGTGTGTTGAATTCCTTAACCCTACTTTACACTTAATTGAATTTTATTGATTGTGTATTGCAATTGTGATTAGGGAGAAGATAAGATGCTCCTTTTCTATCCTCAAATACACAAATGGAAGATCCAAGTTGATCAACCCAAAAGAAGGGTTAATGCATAAATGAATCAACTATTCAGAAATAGAACAAAGAAGGGGATGTTAAATTCTATTAATTGATTAAATGAATATGTTTAATTATAGTCATTGAAAAGGATAGGAAGAAGAACCAAGCTTACAAAATTGTAGATCAAAGAATGCTATTTTTTGAGGTCTATAGACTATTTCTGGAAAAGTTGACAGATGATCCCAAACTCGAACGCAGAGACAAACAAAACCCAGAAATATTTTCCTGATCCAATGTTGTCTTATGAAAAAGGTTGACCTTGACCCACAAATGTCAACCCTAACCCAATAATGTTGACCCTGACGTGCATAGGTCCAACAGAAAATCTATTCACGTCGTCCAAAAGAAAGCCAAAAAGGGTATCTAGATCTGTGTCCAAATCCTCAGTCCCAAACCTGTACCTGCAAGAAAAACAAGATTACTTGTTGTGGGAGATGGTTTTGCCTTATTCAAACACTAATTTAGGAATTAACCTTGAAATCAATAAATTATAGAATGCTAGCAAGTAGTAGAATTGAATCTAACAATGAAGCTATGATATTCAGTAGATATGCAATTATAATTCAAATGTAAGAAAATATGTGAGTATGAAAGCATGGGCTTTAGGAACCATAAACCTCCATGATTGTATGATTGAAATCCACTTTGTAGAAGTAATGAAAGAGTCTTG
Source organism: Thuja plicata (assembly GCA_018584345.1). Lineage (NCBI taxonomy): Eukaryota > Viridiplantae > Streptophyta > Pinopsida > Cupressales > Cupressaceae > Thuja > Thuja plicata. The sequence goes on along the minus strand of MU223317.1, from coordinate 151,906 downwards.
AGGAGGCACAAAGGATCTTGAAGGAAGATCACACCACCATGATGGCTAGATCTAGGGTTTGAATGATGAATCTTGAATGTTTGAACCTAATCCCTTCAAAGGCTTGGAAGCTTGAATCCTTGATCTTCAATGGAGAACTTGAATGCTTGAGAGGAGGCCTTGAACACCTTGAAATATTGGAAACATGTAGAACAATGGATGCTTGAAATTTTTGCTTCTTGACAAAATCTTGGTTAGAGCTTTTTGCACTTGGAAGACTTTAGTTTGCTTGATGATGGTTATTGTTAGGGAAAATGAGAGGAGAAGGCTCCCTTTTATATGAAATTAGGGCACAATCTTCTAAGGAGGCTGAAATAGGATAATTAAATTCCCATTAAAGCTTTTACCCCTAGAAGAGGACCTATATTAAATATAATTTAGGAATCACCGCTTTGGAACCCAAAACAGTCGACCCGAAAGTGGAAAAATTGAATTTTGGATGACCCCTGGTAGCTGACAGGCTTCCAGATTTGAAAAGGGGACCCTGGTCAAGGTCGAGGTTGACCCTGACCCAAGGGGCTAGAACCCATGGAAAATATGCCAGGTGGGGTAGAACGTGACCAGAGAGGCCCAATCGGGGTCCTAAACATGGACAGAAGCAGAGGATGATGCAGAAACAGGAGGATGATATGATGGAGATAAAAAAAATCCCCTAAGGAGGGCTAAACATTCTTAACATGGAAGTGTTTCCATTTTAAGATGATACATTAAGCCCCCACTTTAGCGGGAGTATAGAAATTGAACGTGCTCATGGTAAAGTTTGAGGAAAAAGATCTTGGTGGATTGCAACGAGGTAGAATATCACTAAGTTAGGGATATGAGCCCCCAAACCAAGGATTCTAACTCAACATACATACATAAAGATATGAAAGTAAAAAACATTCAAACATAGAAAACATATATGACTACATAAGTAAGACAAGAACAACACCATAGATAGCATTGCTTCATGATCTAATCCTACTAGCATGAAAGTGAAAGAGAGAAAAGAGAAAGTGATTACCTTGCCTAGTAATATGCCCACCTTACTATGAATCACCAAGGAGGGAGAGCCCCTAACAGGTTCACCCATAAACTGTGCTTGTAATTGTAAATGCGTCTTCTGATGCCTTTTTGAAAATATTCATAGATCCACATTCTTGTATCACTATGGAATATAAAATGCGTGTCCATTCAAGATTTAGCATGTTGTAAAATAATAAAAAGGGTGTGTATCTCTTTAGGATTTATCAACTTATGTGCGTTACCTTCTAGGTATTTAACAAAAGTAAAAAGTGCATGTCTCTTTAGGATTTAGCAACATGTGTGTGTTACCTTCCAGGGATTTAGCAAACATAAAAGTAAAAAGTGCGTGTCTCTTCAGGATTTAGCAACTTGTGTGCGTTAACTTCCAACGATTTAGCATGCTACAAAATGTAAATAAATATAAAATATAGTACAAGGGAGACCCTATATATTCCCCCCTCCTTATCATGGCTACTCACTAGGTAGGATAAGGAAGAGGAAGAGGATACCTACTTCACAAGGTAAGGAGATATCCCGCTTTACAAAAATGTACACCATATTCTTATTGAAGAGTATTGACCCTTACATCCAAGAACATAGATAATCGTGAAATGGATATGTTACTTATGGAAAAAGGATCCTCAAAAGGGAAGATATCTTATCATCAAGACCCTCACCATAGAGGAGTGGTTAGGATAAAATGTCATCTTCTAAAGAAAAGAGGGACCAAAGATTCAATCATCAAGCCCCCTATAATCAAGAGGAAGCAGAATCTTAGGATGAAGGCATCAAACTCTAACCCAAAGCAAGAGAAAGAGTTTATCAAAAGAATAGGTTGCAGAATAAATTAGAGCTGATGACCTAGGATAATCACCTCTCATATAAGAGGGTATCCATAGTCAAAAACATACATCTTTATAAGGAAATAATGTTATATGATAAACAAATGCCACTAAGATAAGGAAAGTAGATCCTTAGATAGAGGAAGAAGGAGAATACCTTGCCTCCCAGAGATGACAGCAAGGGATATATCAATTTATATCAAAAAAGTTATAAAAATAAGAGATATCCTTACAAAAAAGATGTCCTAGAAAGAATATCATGAGTGTAGGAAGTTATAAGGATAGAATGTAGAAAGAATAACCAATTATACTCAAAAAAACATTCATGCTAAGAGGATAATGGATCCTATAAGACTGGAAGAGAATACCTCTTGCCCCACAGTTTAAGAGATAAGAGGAGAAACATAGTCTAATTTGTAGAAGAATGAGGGGAATGCCCTATGTCAAAATTATGAATAAATTGTAATACCGCTCGGGAATAACATATAATTCCAAGAGAAGCTCTATCTCTAACATATAATTTGAAATGGAATAAGGAAACTTTTGGTAACATTTTATCTTCAAAAGCTAGTATTAGTTTAGAGATTAAGGAAATCCAGGAAAGTATTCAAAAAGATGGATATGAGTTTGTCTCTAGAGATTAGGAGAATGGGAAGCTGGTCGAGATGCATGACATTATAGCTAAAGAAGAAGCCTTTTGGAGGCAAAGATCGAGAAAGATTTTTCTGAAGGAAGGGGATAGAAATACTAAGTATTTCTTTATAACTACCCAAAAACATAGAATGAATAATCGGATCTCTAAGCTCAACATTAATGGTACTACATCTAGTGATGAGGAGGCTATCAGAGTCGAGGCTAAAGATTTTTTCTTCAACTTATTACAAAAAGATAGCGAGCTTGATAAGAATGAACAAAGGGAGTTCCTCAGGTGTATTCCTAGGATCTTGGATGAAAATCAAAACAGAAGGCTCACTGCTATCCCTTCTAACTCTCAGATTAAAAAGGCTATCTTCTCTTTTGAAGGTGAAAAATCCCCGAGGCCTGATGGCTTCCCTATGTTCTTTTTCCAATATTTCTGGGGTATCATTGAAAAAGATGTAACCAATGCGGTTAAGGAATGTTTTGGGTCCAAAAAACTTCTTAAGGAGCTTAATGGCACCTTTATAGCCCTTGTTCCTAAAAAGGAGGGAGCTGATAAAATGGACCAGTTCAGACAAGTAAATGTTTATTACTATTGTGGAAAGGACACTTGTACTTATGTAAAGCATTTTTCAGAATAGGTTTAAAGTTTTCTTTCTTGGAATTCATTAGCTAGAAATACACTTTCTTAGGCACATCTTGAGGAGTATCAGGATGATCTAAGGTAGGTGTTGGAAGAAGAATATCAAGAGGAGGACAATAGTTAATATCAGCCACATGAAATTGAGAAGATGAATAACCTATACCATGAATATCATATTTAGGAGATACATTGATCTGGTTTTTAATGCCATGTTCATTAACACCAAGCCCTAAACCCTTATAACCTTGTTTATCTACCATAGTGTATCTAGTAGTATACCTATCTTGCATAGCATCTATGGGAGATGCTTGATTATGATACTTATGAGAGAATGTTGTGTAAGGTGGAACAATGGTTTTAGGAGAAGTTTCTTTAGATTTCCCTTTATTATCACCATGGATAGGATAAGAAGGAGAAGGTAAATCTAGAAATTCTTGCACTTCTTCATCTTGTACCATAGTTTGAGCCTTAAAAAAAGTATGAAAAGAACTAGGGATGGAAGGTGGAAGAATAGGAGTGGGATTATTATAAATGATTGGATTAGGAAGGTTAAGATTAGGATTAGGAAGATTAGGAAGATTAGGTAATGGAGTATCATCTACCAAATTCTTCACATAATCCAAAAAAGAAATAAGTCCACTACACAAATACTTAATTAAAATTTTGAAAGTAGGGAAACTAGTATTGGTCAATCTTAAAATAGCATAAGCAAGTGAAACATGAAGATTAACAAACATGATAAAGTGGATGACACTCTCATAGACATCATAGGTATTATAAAGAGATGCTAAAAGAAGCATAATGAGAAAAATAGCCATACACCAAAATAATTTCATAATGAAAATGCAAGAAGTGTTTTTGTATTTATAAATGCAAATTGTAATCTAAGATGTAAATCTAATACCAAAGAGAAGGAGTTGTCTATCGCGGGTTCACCAAAATGTAAAGATTGAAAAAGGGGTAAGGAGATTATTTGTTAATTATTGTTTGATTTTCTTAGAGTGTGTTGAATTCCTTAACCCTACTTTACACTTAATTGAACTTGATTGATTGTGAATTGCAATTGGGACTAGAGAGAAAATAAGATGCTCCTTTTCTATCCTCAAATGCACAAATGGAAGATCCAAGTTGATCAACCCAAAATAAGGGTTAGTGCATAAATGAATCAACTATTCGGAAAGAGAACAAAGAAGGGGATCTTAAATTTTGTTAATTGATTAAATGAATATGTTTAATAATATTAATTGAAAAGGATAGGAAGAAGAACCAACCTTACAAAATTGTAGATCAAAGAATGTTGTTTTCTGAGGTCTGTAGAATGTTTTTGGAAAAGATGATAGATGATCCCAAAGTGGAACACAGAGACAAACAAAACCCAGAAATCTTTTCCTAATTTGATGTCATCTTATGAAAAAGGTTGACCTTGACCCAAAAATGTCAACCCTAACCTGATAATGTTGACCCTAACCTGCAAAGGTCCGACAGAGAATCTGTTTGCGCCATCTGAAAGAAAGCCAAAAAGGGTATCCAAATCTATGTCCAAATCTGCAGTCCTGAACCTGTACCTGCATGAAAAAGAGGATTGTTTGTTGTGGGGGAGGGGTTTTCCTTAATCAAACCCTGATTTGGGAGTTAACCTTGAAATCAATAAAGTATAGAATGCTAGCAAGTAGTAGAATTGATTCTAACAATAAAACTATGATATTCAATAGATATGCAGTTATAATTCAAATGTAAGCAAATATGTGAGTATGAAGGCATGGGCTTTAGGAACCGTAAACCTCCATGATTTTATGCTTGAAATCCACTTTGAAGAAGTAATGAAGGATTCTTAAGGAGGCACAAAGGATCTTAAAGGAAGATCACTCCACCATGATGGCTAGACCTAGGGTTTGAATGATGAATCTTGAATGTTTGAACCTAATCCCTTCAAAGGCTTGGAAGCTTGAAACCTTGACCTTCAATGGAGAACTTGAATGCTTGAGAGGAGGCCTTGAACACCTTGAAATCTTGGAAACATGTAGAATAATGGATGCTTGAACTTTCTTCTTCTTGACAAAATCTTGGTTAGAGAATTTTGCACTTGGAAGACTTTAGTTTTCTTGATGATGGTTATTGTTAGAGAAAATGAGAGGAGAAGGCTCCCTTTTATATGAAATTAGGGCACAATATTCTTAGGAGGCTGACATAGGATAATTAAATTCCCATTAAATCTTTTACCCCTAGGAGAGGACCTATATTAAATATAATTTAGTAATCACCACTTCAGAACCCAAAATAATCGATCTGGAAGTGAGAAATTTGAATTTTGGATGACCCAGCAACCGACAGGCTTCCAAATTTGAAAGGGGGACCCTGGTCAGGGTCAAGGTCAACCCTGACCTACCTTAACCCTTACCTAGGTCAAGGTTGAGGTTGACCTTGACCCAGAGGGCCAGAACCCTTGGAAAATATGCCAGGTGGGGTAGAAAGTGCCCGGAGAGGCCCAATCAGGGTCCTAAACAGGCACAAAAGTAGAGGATGATGCAGAAAAAAGAGGATCATATGATGGAGGTCAAAAAAATCCCCTAAGGAGGGCTAAACATTCCTAACATGGAAGTGCTTCCATTTTAGGATGATACAACCTGATAAGTTGGGTCTTATTTTGCTTTGCCATGAAGCAAAGTTTCCTTTTGTCAACTTGGGTACATCTCGTTTGTTCATCTTGTGATCTTTTGCTTGAGCTATTAAACTCCCTTTCTAAGAACACAATCTCTGGTACCAATTTTTAGAATAACTAAGAGGGGGGGTGAATCAGTGGCCTCAAAATTAATCCTTAAATCAACCAAAAAAACTTATTACCACATTTATAAGCCTCTAGTTATATTCAGTCCTATAAGATGAATACCTTGAAATACTTATATTAAATTACTACTTGTCAGAATGCTCTGTAAAGCCTTCTACTTTATGTTTACCGATAAGCAGTCTTTGTATTTACCAAAATACAGTAAATAACTAGTGTATACCGATCAATCCAGATTTACTTATGTGAAATAAAAAATAATAAAGTAATGACTCATAGACACATTAACACATGGTTTTTAATGTGGAAACCCTATTAAGGGAAAAATAACTGGGACCGGTAGCCCAAATTTTCACTCTTGTTAAGTGAGCTCGGTGAAGATCCAACCCTGTTAAAGGTTACAAACACACTATTAGGTGTGAGCATGTTAGAGGATTTAAATGAATAGTTTGTCACATAGTATCTGGCATCGAATGCTACCATCCTTGATCAAACACTCACTTAGCCTATCAATAGGTATCGGGCATATCCAATGCTACTTTGTATGATCAAAATTTTTTATACTCCTTCTGATTATCTCAATTAGAAAAGACTTTTAAGTCCTTCTCAGTTAAGAGACTTGATGCTTCAATGGCTAAATTAAAATAGTAAATTGATCTATTCACATATACAACTTAAATTTCAGATTTTTAGATCTATTGTAAGTGCCTTACCTTTCTGATTAATGTTATCAATTCAATACCTTTGCTCAACATTGTTATGCTCTGTGATGCTATATCATTGTTCGTCGGTGTCTACAGAATTTAGCTCTTTCCTTAGCTTGATTGGTCAGGTCTGAATTAAGACTTTCTTCTCCTTCAGAATCTCTTCAGCATCTATTCTCTTGTCACTCCCCTTATTGACATTGAATTAGCTATTCTCTTATATAGACATGATTTTACCATTTCTTGGCTTTCTTGATCTTGGCTTGATCCACAATTATTGCCAATTAGATTTAAAGAAAAAATCTTGATTTATCTTTTAGAGATCTTCAATCCAACTTCAATAAGTAGCTTTAAATCCTTTAATTATCTCCTACTTTATCTTGTTGATTAAAATAGTGATAAGTACCAGTTAAGTCTATATTTATCTCTTGATAGCTAAGCATTTTGTCATTTATGAACTCTTTGTTCTATCCTTCAATACTTCAGTTAGTCATTGGTGACAACTGACTGTTCCATCGGTGAGACTTTAGTTGTTTTTGGGATCTCTGTCTTTCAGGAAACACTATAATTATGTCCGTCGAGTTACAATGTGCTTTTGCTTGTTAGGTAATAATGTGACTTTTCTCGTCGCCAATGATGTGTTTTTTCTCATTGGGTAACACTGTGACTTTTCTCTTGTTGGTTTACTCTGTCTGTCGGTGTGCACTTTGTCGGTGTATATATTCACTTTGTGATTACTTAAGTTTTATGCATTACTAATAGCATAGTCTTTTATTCATTGGTTCCTTAAATTCTTTAGCAGTATGTAGATGACCATACAGATTATATATCAAGTTGACATAAATGACAATACAATACATTAACTAATTTAATGTCTTGCATTAACTTTCTATGTCTTGGTGATCATAAACTTAACATCTTCAAACATTTAATCAGTTATAGTTCATCACCACCTCCTATGAATTCAGAGAAGTGTGGAAGTGATATTGGAAAGAGTGTTGCAGATTTGAAGAATGATTTTGATAGTTGTTTTAAGAAAGTAGAAGATAACAGCAGTGGTAAAATTTGGAAGATCAATGAAACCAATGAGATGTTAGTTCAAGGAAAGACAATAGATACTACTGGATCTTTTCCTGATGGCAGATTAGAATTGACCTAATTGGCAAATCATGGCCTTAGGGGGAGTATTGGATACAGATATTAGAGTATATCCATCCCTAAATTTTGTGGATTGAGCTCGAGAAAACTTAGGTATGAACATGGCCAATATAATGGAGTATACATCTAAGAGTGCAACATCAGCTGATGCATATATTGTGATCATGATATTTACAGCCAACTAGATAGTATTGAGTAAAATAAACCCTTCTAACTTAAACTTATATAAAGAACCAAATGATGATATATTTTCTTACCATTTGACAAGAGTGACTTAAGGAGATTAGAGAGTGAAGGAACTCAGTTTATTCTACAATTGTCGTGCATGATTGATTAAAGATAAAAATTAGAATTCAGTAGAATAGAGGTATTTACATCATCTAGCTATGGATGCACCTATTATTTACGATGTCGTAGATCAACCTAGGTATAAATTCAAGAAACATCCATTCAAGTCTTGCAAAGATGATCCTGAAGGAGAATTTTCTCAGACCCCTCATGGCATATTACATGTAGAAGATATTAGGGCTTACATACATTGTAAGTATTGTTAGGGATTTTTCTTGTATGAACCACAGTGCTTGAAATATCTATTTGAACACTATGCTTTCTAATACTGATTCAGGAATGAGAAAAGCCTAATTGCTAAGGACTGGATAAGGTCCTTCTTCATTTTTGAGCTCCACATATACTCAGGCAGGTTTTACCTTTTATGATTATTGTTTACACAGTATGTTATAGTGTGGACACTGATTTACTATGTAACTTTGTTAAACCAACTGATAAATCACCTTGCAAATGACCAAGCATAACCAGATGTAAGATTTAACCATACAAACCATGGTCTTAAATATAGCAAAAACTAGTGATACAAGGATTTTCATCCTTCTTCCTTTTATCGTAGGAGGGATAACCTAATGATTCACTCTCCAAGGAATCACTAAAATGGACACTGTCCTGCTGACATAGGTCCTTACTGAGTTTAGTTTTTTTGTTCTTGATAATAAGAGTATTTTGATTAAATTGGTTTTGATGCCTTGAAATAATTTGGACGATAATAGGTTATCAGACCAATTTCTGGACTAGTGCCTCTCTTTTGGGCTATAGAGTCAAATAAACGAAGATCTCATAGAAATATAATATAGTAAGCTGCCTTACAACCCACATGCAATTCAGATAAGTTGCCTTACAAATTACCCTGTTACCTCTAAACTATTGTATCAAATCTTTAAAAAAACCATTATGCTCCCTGAAACTACTCACAAAACTTAGTTCTTTCCTTAAAAGAAACTTGCAAGCAATTAGATAGTTACCTAATAACCAAAATGCTTCAGAATGCCTTGCAAACTTAAACATAAAAGAGCATACACAGAGAATAAAGAGACAGCAATTGAAGAGAGTAAAATTGTACCATATTTTATTTATATGATCCAGCTTCCATATATGAAAGATCTTGCAACTTCAAAAGATAGACAAAAATTCAGAACATCTGAATTCTACAATATATTTTTTCTCTTTTCAAAAAAATTCCAACCTCAAAGACCCCTCTAAAATTACAACTCTTTTGCTATATATATGTTCTTGACCATCTTGGAATCCCTTGATATTTAGGATGCAACAAGCTTCAGATGGTCATAAAAACCTAACCCTAAACTATAAAAGAAACAAAAGAAAGAAGAAGCAATGGAGCGACCGAGTCAAAAGATGGAAACAAATATTTTTTATTCTTCTCCTGATCTGGTGACTGCAATCAGATTTGTATAGATGGTAGCTGGTAGTATTTATGTTGATTCTAGATAGCTGTGCTTGCATACTCATCTACATTCTCCTTTTGCAATAACTGTCCCTCTTATCTCAAACAGTGCAGTGCCAAGTGTTCACCTTTACTCCTTGTCCAAGATTTCTTCTTCTACTGCTGGCTTCTTTCTCTTGGGCATTGTCATCAACTCCCATGATTTTACTTCATCATCCAATGGCCACTTGAATTCTTGAGTACTCTATACTCGCAACTTTTTTCTATCCCATCTAGCATCAGTGATATTCTTGACATCTAGCAGGAATTTGTTGATATCAATCTCTGCTTTGAAAGCTTCATCCAATATTTTATTGAATCCTTTAATATCAACATCTGCTCCCAAGAGAAATGCCTCATCACAAGGCATCTTGCTGTCAAATTCATTCTTCTAGGCATCTACAGCCTTTACCTCTATCTGGTTTAATTTTCCTTTAAAGAATGAGAGACCAATATTCACTCTTTTGATCTCATCTTAGGGCTTGCAAAGATGCTAACTTTTCAAATAACTTTTCTCTAGCAGACCACTTAGTAAAGTAAGGGTTTAGAATGGCAAGGTACCCCATTACCTCAGTATGCAAAGCCGACAACTTATTGTATGCATTGAGTACAACATCAATTTTATCCTTTAGAATGTCAATTCTATGTTTTAGTATACCCTTCAATGCTTTCAAAGCAATTGCATTTCCCTTTTCTTCATTAGTTTCCTGTTCAAAAGCCTCCTCTGATTTAGGCTTATCTACAATTTGCATTGGTGGTGGCTGTGCAGGTACATATACCACCTCAGGTTTTTCTTCTAACTCTTTTAGTAATTTCTTGATTACCTGATCATGCTGGTGCAATTGTATATGGCACATCTCCCTGTCTTTAGACAATGCACTTGTCTCTTCCAACAATGTGCTACATCTTTCAGACAATTGTTTAGTCTTGTCTTCATTCAAGTGAGCCCAATGTGTCATAATTTGGGAGATCTCCAAATCCGCTATATTCTGTATAGACTAGACCATTTGATTGCACACCATATTTTTTTGAATATTTACCAGTTGGGGCTTTTGGTCTTTTGGACTCAGGCTCCACATTGCAAAAGCTTGGGATTTTGAGCTATACCCAGATCCTTTTATTACATCTCCCATCTGGACCTCACTATCCATTTTGAGATCTGGCTGTTTTCTGATTTGGTCAATGATGAAGGCAGATTCCAAATCCCATCCCTCAACCAACAGTATTCCACTACCTAGCACCATCTTCCTGGCTTCCTTGGGTGAAATATCCTCACTCTCTGGATCATAAGATTGTAAAGCCACTAGGGCTTCATTTGTTATTGTCTCTTTTCCATCCACTGTCAATTGGGATTTGATCTGCTCTATCTTATGTCATCTTAAGAGGTCTTTAAACTCCTCTATTTTAACAAAGTTGTCATCACTTAGAAATTTTTGTTGATGAAGCAATCTTTCATCAACACAAGCCTTAAGTGGCAGCTCAACATTGTCATTTAGGTTAGGCTATTGCTTCTTTCCTTCCATGATTGCCTTTTTTAGGTTATGATCATATAACCTACTGCCAGGTACTAAGGCCTTAGCCTTATCCTTCTTCTTATTTTGCCCTTCAGTTGAGGGCTGACCTATTTCTAATTTCTGCCTCTTTGAAGCAGGTTCCTCTACATCATCTGGTTGGGTAGCAACTGTCAAATCTATAATGTGACCCTCTGCTCCTTGCAACTATGGTATTTCAGCTATATCTTGCTGTGATGCTTGATGTGGTGAAGGATACATAGTAGGATGTGCATAATCACTGTCACTACCACTATCATATTCAGACTCCAAATGATCAAGTGTCTGAGCACCTTTCTTGTCAAGCATTATATCCAGTTGCTCTATAAGCACATAATAGTTGTCTATCATGGCCTTAATTCTATCAAAATATGGGAGGTCAAGGTAAAAACCCCCAAAAGACAACCCATTTCTCTTTATTTGCTTCTCAAGTTTTAGCAACTCTTGGATTCTTAGTCTTCTTGTATGAATATCATCTTCATCTAAGATGTTCCTTGTTGCATCTTCTTCTATGCACTCATAGTGGACATTTGTATTGGGGATTGTAGGTGTATACAATTTCCTAACCCCTTCCATGAAACCTTCTGGATTAATGTATCTATAAGGGGCTGCCCCCATCCTGTATTTTTCTAACCATTGACCTACTGCATCAATGGCACCCTTGCCAATTGTAAAGTTAAAAATCTTGAATTGCCTAGGGGTTATATTCCTCTTCTTGTGCGGTGCAAAGTGCTGATTATCTGTTAACAAAAACTGCCATATGAATTCCACTGCAGCCACTCTTGTAGGCACATAATATGGTAATAATTGAGGTCGGTGAATACACCCATATAACCTGATGGCTGTGTAATTTTCTTCCATAAAGAAGTCACCCCAATTATGCTTTTCAGGCCAGCTATCTGTATAATCACAGGGCCTAAGCAGTTGTATAACCTTTAATGGGATTCTTGTTCTGCTTGTTCCCAAACTCTATACTATTGGATACACAATCCAGTTTTGAAAGGCACAGTAGTCACACTCCCTAGAAGTGTAATTCCAAACCCTCACCCAAAATTGGATAGGATTTGGTGCTGATTGGTAGAATCTCTGAGGAGTTAAATTATTAACATCCATGATGAAAAAATTGAAATACAAAAGGAGATGCATAAGAACTGAGTAATGCAAAAATTTGGGCTCCTTCTCCTTTGGGTTCTTCATTGTCTTATGGGTTGCAATGAAACCCTCATGCATTTCATCTATGATGTGCTAAATATAGTCATAACTGGTGTTAGAGTGGACCTCTTGTAGGTCCAATACCATCATTAGAATCCCTACATCAATCTTTTCTACATCACCATCTATTCCCAACACTCTACACAGGGCATATGTAGCATACTTGATGTAAAAGTGTAGATCCTTGTAAGAATATGGGCAGTCCCCGGACATAGGATCTAAATACTTTTTCACTTCTTTTAACATATATGTTTTAACAACTGGCCCCTAGCAATCCCAGTCTTTTCAGTATACCTCTGTTTTTGCTTTGTCATGTCAATTTTGGTAGACATGGTGTTGTATAAGCCGAAGGCTTGCATAAATAAATTTCTATTCAAAATTAATAGGGCAGTGCCATCATCCCTCCTGATGGTCTTAGAAAAAACATCATAGTGATTGGCTAGGTCTAACAACAAGTCTACATCTAGGAAGACATCAAGAACAAGTAACTGGCTAAACCACAGGTTCAAGGGTTTGATACTGGGATTGGCTTATCAGAATTCTTATAAAAATAATTGAAGAGGGAAAAACTTGTTTTCCTTGGAGTCACAGCATCTCGAATGTCTTTATACTCATCAATGAGGACATTAGCATTAGCCTTCTTGTTCTGTGTTGATCCAGGCAAGAGGCGGAGGAATTCATCAGAAAAACTCACCTTTCCCTTTTTCTCTTCCTCACTTCCTCCACTTGTCGAAGAAACACTAATAGCCCCGCTCATACTTGAAATACCTTAAATCTCCTACCCCTTACTGATACTAAAGAAAATTAATCTCTGAGATTGGTTGACCGTCCTGTGCACAATTTTCTAAAACTCAGAAGCCTTTGATCAACACTAAAAACACTGCAAACTGAGAAAAATATCTCTTCTCTCTGAAAACTTAACAACTTGGGCTCTGAAAACTGAGAGCACAGTGAATGAAAATGAATGCACCATCAACTCCTTATAGCCATCATTCAAAGTATGCAGCTCATAATTTGGAAACATCAGTCCTGTCTTTAATTTGACATATTGTGAACTTGAATGAAAACCTAGCCGTAGTTCCATGAGCTTGATAGGAAATCAAATTTTTAAAAGTGAATCCTCAATACAACCTTACAACATTCAAAAGGAGCTGACATGTCACGATTTGCTAACTGTCTTACATCTCAGCTACTCTTTTTGCACAACAATCAAAATACAAGCCAGTGATTGGTTATCGAATGATTCATACTATCACATCAAAAACTATCGCCATTTTTAGATTTTGGGATCGGGCGACTGTGCGACTACATATAATATCTTTGTCGTGGACCTCTGTCACTAACCCATAGTTTATCTCGAGACATGGCGACAATACACTTGCTTTCCTTTGGCTAACCCAAGTTACCATCTGGTGATCACGCGACCCTACAAAAATCATAGTCGCGCATAGTTAACCTTAACTCTTTATCTTTTCTGAGAGCTTGCGACTAACCATTACCTTTAACCCTTTACGGTTATCTCCTAGTCGCCGAGCGTTTTCATTTCATTTCAATACTATGCGACAATACCTAGTCGCCCGATCGCAGAATACAAAACCTGAGTGTTAAATTTTAACATGATAAGTTAAATGTGCCCTTTTTTCTGATCTGACGACTACGCAACATACCTTAATCACCATGTCGGGAGGAATTTTCCCCTCGGGCACTTTTGTTCTCATACTTTGTGACCACCGTTGGATCCTCTTATCTCTTTATCTGATGGCCATCGCTTAATCGCCAAATGTTCTTGTATACCCTTAAATCTTTCTCAAACATCATGACAAAAGGAAAAGCACTTAGTCTCATTGTCGCTGATTCCATTCTCTCTTCTGGTGACCATGCGATAAAAATTTAATATCCACTTGCCTTATGACACATGTCACAAAGTCACTTGTTGACTTACTACACAATGGAAAACTGAGTCATCATTCTTCTCTTGGCGATAATCCGACTATGCTTTACTCTAAACCATCAGACGGTCAGTCGTGAAGTCTCAGTCAAAATCTCTTAACCATCATTCCTTCTTGAGACTACGTGATTGAAGGCTTTGCCTAACTTTTAAACTTGGATCCTCTTAGCAATAACGTGACATGAGGTAATCGTGAAGTCTAAAGATATTTTAATAACTGTTGAGAATTTCTTGCGATTACCCAACTAATCAGTGGGTCCCCTCCAAAAAATGCTTTATTACAAAGTTATCTTGCGACCACATGACATGAAGAAATCGTAGAGTCTCGTAATGTCAAAGGAATATACTAAATTTAAACGAGACCATGCGACAAAAGGAAATCTCCCAGTTGGGAAGGATTAGGGAATATTCATTTGGAGTAACGCAACAAAGTGATTTGATTAAAACACATGACTTAAGTGGACTAAAAAAGTAATAGCAAAACATAAGCAACATGACTTAGGGTTTTTTTTTCAATGTTTAACACTTGGAAGGCTTAGGGTTTTCAGGGTTTTTGCAAATTAAGATACGTTCAGACTTGAAAACCTGAAAAATTGACACAGGTAAAGCAAAAAAGAATGAGAGATAGTTGATTAAAAACACCAGATCACAGAGAAAAGAATAGAGAATAGGAAAACTACCAAAGCAAGGAATACAACCAATAGTGGCTCTAATGAGGATTGGCTAAACAAGGTTTATGACAAAGAACCACAGAATCTCTGGTTGCAGACCACCTCAACAATGGAGCAAAAACCCTAAAAATAGAAAGGGAAATATGTACAGAACCTAGAAATAGAGAAAAGGGAAATAACATATGATACATACTTACTTGTGCACTTCAAACTTTACTCAAATAAAGGCTTCAAAAATTGCCCATGCACAGGCAACTCAAAAAGATCTCCTTCCATATTCTTCAACAAATATGAGTCTTTGCCAAATTTTTTTGCAATAATGAACGGTCCTAGCCATAAAGACTCAAACTTCTTATTTTTTCCTTTGTCCTCTGCCCTTGCATTCCATTAGAGAACTAAATCATCAATTTGGAACTTTCTCTCAGTAGCCCTCCTGTCAAATAGATATTTTATTTTTTGTTGTAGCTTCACATTTTCTCTCTGACTACTTCTCCTCATTTCATCTAATTTAATCAACTGCATCATTCTATTTTGCATATTGTCAGAGACATCTAAATGTTCCTCTTGTATGAATTGGCAAATGGGCAATAAATTGTTAATAGGCAATCTCACTTGAAAACCATATACTAATTGAAAAGGAGATTGGCCGGTTGCCTTCTCAAGTGTTACCCTATTGGCCCAAAGAGCTAATCTCAATTTTGTATTCCATGTCCTTTTATTTTGTTCCAGAGTCCTCTTCAATATTTTCAATATTCTTTTATTGCTAGACTTAGCTTGTCCACTGGCCTGTGGATGATATGGGGAAGAATATGATATTGTAATCCCATACCTTTCACAGAAACTTGTCATTTCTTCTGATCTGAAACTCATAGCATTGTCCATTATTAATTTATTAGACACACCGAATTTGGTTAAAATGTTTTCTACTAGAAATTCAGTAACCACCTTACTTGTTTCTTTCCTTGTGGGGATAGCCTCAATCCATTTAGTAATGTAATCTATGGCAACTAAGATCCAACTATGCCCTACACTAGACTTTTCTTGAAATTCACCAATAAAATCAATGCCCCATACAGCAAAAGGAGCTTCAGTACTCACTGGGTTGAGCAACAGAGCACCTGTAAATTTCAATTTATTGGAGAACCTCTGACATGGTTCACATTTCCTGACATGTGTATAATTATCTTTGAACAAAGTAGGCCAATAGTATCCTGCCCTTAAAATCTTATGGGCAGTAGTTTTAGCAGAAAAGTGACCTCCACATTCTCCTTCATGCATCTCAATTAGAACTTTCTCAGCTTGATATTTGTCAAGGCATAGAAATAGTACACCATTTTTATCTTTCCAAAACAAATCACCTTGAATCAAAACATATCTTTGAGCTTGCAATTTCAAACTTCTCTTTTGATTATCAAACAAATAATCAGGACACCTAGCATTTTTGAGGAAGAAAATAATATCAGTGTAATATGGTTGCCTCTCTATACTGGTAATGGCTTGGTCATGTGCTTCTGTCTAATTTGATTGTACTAAATCCAAGTTCTCCTCTATTATTAGTTTAGCCAAGCCTTGACCTCTTATCAATTTGGTGATATTGATTTCCAGATTGAACTCTTGAATTCTTCTAATCCATTTGCATCTCTTACCAGTTACTTCTGACTATGTAAGAATATCTTTTACAGCTGAATGAGGAACAAAAGCTTGCACCTTGGCACACACAAAATAGGACCTAAAAGACTTCATAGCTTTTACCAATGCATATGCTTGCTTTTCCATTATTTCATAGTTAAGTTCTACAACTTGCAAGGATTTGCTATAAAAGTCTATGGGATGTTCAAATCCTTGCTCATCTTTCTGAAGCAATATTGCAGCAATTGTATGAAATGATGCAAATGAAAACAGGGAGAAAGACTTAGTGTAATCTAGAGATTTCAACACTGGAGCTTCCTGCACTGGCTTCTTTATCCTTTCAAAAGCTTGTTGGGCCTCATCACTCCAAATAAACTTAGTATCTTTTTTCAGCAATTTCACAATGGGCTTCACAATTTTAGCAAAATTGGCTACAAATCTTCTGACAAAATTAATCTTTCCTAAGAAAGATTGTACACTCTTTAAGTTTTTTGGGGTAGTTACCTTCTAAATTGCTTCTACTCTCTCAGGGTCTATTCTTACCCCTTCTCTGGATATTATATGTCCAGGCAACTTTCCCTCTTTAACTGCAAAATGACATTTCTTAGGGTTTAATGAAACACCATATTCTAATGCGTTATTAAAAATCTTACCCAAACGATCACAATGATCACTAGCCATTTTTGAATATGCAGTTAAGTCATCTTGGTAAATAACCATGAATAAATCAATAAATTCTTTGAAAGCAACATCCATTGCTCTCTGAAAAGTTGCACCTGCATTTATCAAACCAAAAGACATCCTGATATAAACATATGTTCCCCAAGGAGTAGTAAATGCAGTTTTATATTGCTCTGACTCTTTGACTAAAACTTGGTTGTAACCCAAAAAACCATCCATCATTGATAACAATTCACAACTAGTCACCTTATGCAACATTGCTTCCATATTAGACAGTGAATAATTATCTTTTAATGAAGCAATATTGAGATTTCTGAAATCAACACATAATTTGATGTCACCATTTTTCTTTCTAACTGGCACTAGATTTGATACCCATGTTGAATGTCTAATAGGCTGGATTATCCCAGCGTCCTTGAGTTTCACCAACTCTTGCTGCATCTTGGGAGCCAACAAGGGGTTAATGGGCCTTTGTTTCTGTCTGAATGGCTTCATATCTGATTTCAAAGGAATTTCATGTTGAAAAAGGTCCTCTCTATATGCCTTCAAGTCCTCATATGACCAAGAAAAAACATGCTTGTATTTTCTCAGTAACTTGATCAAATTTATCCTTACATGAGAGTCCAAACCTTTTCCTATATAAACTATCTGAGGACTATTTTTTTATCCTAAATTTATTTCTTCCAAATGCTCCACGTTGGCATTGCTTATCTTTGCTGAATCATTTTGCTGGCTAACAAAAAATGCTTCAAGTTCAACCAAACCCCTAGGAATCTGGTTAGAACTCAATTGAACAACTTCATTTCCCAAGATGTAATCCTTTCCATCATTTGATTCTAATTAGGAACTGCAGTCTATGCTCTGATTTTCATACTGATCCAAACATTGCATGAACCTCAGAATATCTTGATCATCTTGGAACACTTGCCAGTTGTATATGTTATCCGAGACAACTAGTCTTGTCTTAACTTCGAGTATTGATACTCCATGTAAGGTCAAATCATCATTTTTCAAAGCAACATTTGCTAGAAAATCAACCATAATATTATTTCACCTTTCCAACTAGGTTATATTAAAAGCATCAAACATCTCAAGTTGATCCCAAACAACATGTTTGTACATTTTCAACCTGTCATTTTTTACAACATATTTGGATTTGACTTGTGCTACCACTAACTCAGAGTCACCATAAACCTTTAAACATTTTATACCATGTTTGATAGCAATTTCAAGTCCTAAAAATAAGTCCTCATATTCTGCAGTATTGTTAGTACACTGAAAAGCTAGCAGAAATGAGTATTTAAAATTTGTACCTGATGGGGATATCAACAATACTCCTACCCCTAATCCTTCTTTAGAGAAAGCACCATCAAAGTACATTTTCCATATCCCATCTTCTTGCAAGATTAATTCCTTATTTAAAAGGTCAGCTTCTTGATCTTTACATTAAAGTTCTTCATTTTGCATTCTGAAATTTTCCATGTCTATGTCAATGCAATAGTTAACATTGGTGTCTTCAAATTTTTCTATCATGTGGGAAGTCCTGCTCTCTCTCAAAACCTTAACATCTTGTCCAACAATGTTGAAAGTATCATATGAAAAATCATTTTGTATACTTCCTCCCATTGAAGTACTCCATTTCCTTGATAACAACATGCCATAATGAGGTGGTATATCAACCACAAGAACATTTATAGTCATCACTATATCAGGGCAAAGTGCCAATCTATAAGGCATGGCCTCAATGGTACCAATTACAGGGACCTCCCTAGAATCCATAGCTCTACACCTTCCATAAGGTGTATCAACTTGTAGGCCCATTGCCCTCATAATCTCAACTAGCATAACTGTATTAGAAGCTCCTGAATCAATCATACAATTCTTGAG
>MU223317.1:113284-130769 GCA_018584345.1 Thuja plicata | reverse complement strand
TCTACCAATGGTTTTTGAAACTTGGGTTCTTGATCTTTATGTTCACCCATCTTTTGTTTACCCTTATTTATTTGTAAAATAGAAGCTTTATGAGTGAATGGTATTTCTTGGTCATTTTGAAACTTCTTATAATCCTTGGTAATCTGATGTCTTGAAGACATTTTTCTATTATTGTCCAGAACCTTATGATCATTGTTTTTCTTTCTTAATGCTCTCTCCTTTTTCCTTTGTTGAACCAGGGCAAGCTGTTTCAAAATGAACTTGTCCTCATTTACTAACATATCTGAGGGAGCATCTTCTGAATTTGAACTAGGTGAACAAATTTTCTCTCTCTCATTTGAAGTAGAAGTGACTGTGGGAGTATCCAATACTCTTTTAGTAGCCTCTTCATATTCTGAAGTATTTCCATCATGAGAGCGCTGATTTGTATTCATGTCTCTCCTTACATTACCCTCTCTATTTCTTGGAGGGGTTTCATCCATATTACCCTGATTTCTCTTTTTCCTCCAAGACATACCTATTATTGAAGATTATGGGAGTCCACCATGTAATACTATTTCAAGATCAGTTCTTACCCTTGACCTGGTATTCATTCCAAAAGACATTTGTTAACTTTGCACGAATCTCAGAGATTTTCTTTTCGAGTCGCCACCCAGTAAATTGGGATAAATGAATAGCTATCAAGGGACAATATGAAAACAACTACTAGGATTTTGTAAACAATTTAGACCTTGACACACCAGAGATTTCTGAATGCTTCTTCAAGACTTTATAATCTCTTATTCCCTAGCAGAGTTGCCATTTTGTTAGGTTTTTCTTGTATGAACCATAGTGCTTGAAATATCTATTTGAACACTATGCTTTCTAATTATGATTTAGGAATGAGAAAATCCTAATTGCTAAGGACTGGATAAGGTCCTTTTTCATTTTTGAGCTCCACATATACTCAGGCAGGTTTTACCTTTTATGATTGTTGTTTACATAGTATGTTATAGTGTGGACACTGATTTACTATGTACCTTTGTTAAACCAACTGATAAGTCACCTTGCAAATGACGAAGCATAACCAGATGCAAGATTTAACCATACAAACCATGGTCTTAAATATAGAAAAAACCATTGATACAAGGATTTTCATCCTTCTTCCTTTTATTGTAGGAGGGATAACCCAATGATTCACTCTCCAAGGAATCACTAAAATGGACACTGTCCTACTGACATAGGTCCTTACTGAGTTCAGTTTGTTTTTTCTTGATAATAAGAGTATTTTGATTAAATTGGTTTTGATGCCTTGAAATTATTTGGACAATAATGGGTTATCAGACCAATTTCTAGACCAGTGCCTATCCTTTGGGCTATAGAGTCAAATAAACTAAGATCTCATAGAAACATAATACAATAAGCTGCCTTACAACCCACATGCAATTCAGATAAGTTGCCTTACAAATTACCCTGTTACCTCTAAATGATTGTATCAAATCTTTAAAAAAACCATTATGCTCCCTGAAACTACTCACAAAACTTAGTTCTTTCCTTAAAAAAAACTTGCAAGCACTTAGATAGTTACCTAATAACCAAAATACTTTAGAACGCCTTGCAAACTTAAACATAAAAGAGCATACACAGAGAATAAAGAGACAACAATTCAAGAGAGTAAAATTGCACCATATTTTATTTATATGATCCAGCTTCCATACATGAAAGATCTTGCAACTTCAAAAGACAGACAAAAGTTCAGAACATCTGAATTCTACAATATATTTTTTCTCTTTTCCAAAAAATTCCAACCTCAAAGACCCCTCTAAAATTACAACTCTTTTGCTATATATATATTTTTGACCATCTTGGAATCCTTTGATATTTAAGATGCAACAAGCTTCGGATGGTCATAAAAAACTAACCCTAAACTATAAAAGAAACAAAAGAAAGAAGAAGCGATTGAGCGACCGAGTCAAAAGATGGAAACATATATTTTTTATTCTTCTCCCGATCTGGCGACTGCAATCAGATTTGTATAGATGGTAGCTGGTAGTATTTATGTTGAGTCTGAATAGCTATGCTTGCACACTCATCTACATTCTCCTTTTGCAATAACTATCCCTCTTATCTCGAATAGTGTAGTGCCAAGTGTTCACCTTTACTCCTCATCCAAGATTTCTTCTTCTAATGCTAGCTTCTTTCTCTTGGGCGTGGTCATCAACTCCCATGCTTTTACTTCATCACCCAATGGCCACTTGAAGTCTTGAGTACTCTGTACTTGCACCTTTTGTCTATCCCATCTAGCATCAGTGATATTCTTGACATCTAGCAGGAATTTGTTGATATCAGTCTCTGCTTTGAAAGCTTCATCCAATATTTTATTGAATCCTTCAATATTAACATCTGCTCCCAAGAGAAATGCCTCATCACCAGGCATCTTGCTGTCAAATTCATTCTTCCAAGCAGCTACAACCTTTACTTGGTCATCATCTCCCCTTAAGGAAGGAATAAACTTATTAAAATCATTTGAAAAGAGGCTTATCTTAACCTCCATTTGGTTTAATTTGCCTTTAAAGAATGAGAGAGCAATATTGATTCTTTTGATCTCATCTTCAACTTCAGTTACTATTTCAGGAAAATCTAGTCTTAGGGCTTGTAAAGATGCTAACTTTTCAAATAAATTTTCCCTAGCAGACCACTTAGTAAAGTAAGGGTTTAGAATGGCAAGGTACCCCATTACCTCAGTATGCAAAGCTGACAACTTATTGTATGCATTGAGTACAACATTAGTTTTATTCTTTAGAATGTCAATTCTATGTTGTAGTATACTCTTCAATGCTTTCAAAGCAATTGCATTTCCCTTTTATTCATTAGTTTCTTGTTCAACAACCTCCTCTAATTTAGGCTTATCTTCAATTTTCAATGGTGGTGGTTGTGTAGGTACATATACCACCTTAGGTTTTTCTTCTAACTCTTTTAGTAATTTCTTGATTACCTGATCCTGCTGGTGCAATTGTATATGGCACATCTCCCTATCTTTAGATAATGCACTTGTCTCTTCCAACAATGTGCTACACCTTTCACACAATTGTTTAGTCTTGTCTTCATTCAAGTGAGCCCAATGTGTCATAATTTGGGAGATCTCCAAATCCCCTATATTCTGTACAGACCAGACCATTTGATTGCCCACCATATTTTCTTGAATATTTACCAGTTGGGGCTTTTGGTCTTTTGGACTCAGGCTCCACATTGCAAAAGCTTGGGATTTTGGGCTATACCCAAATCCTTTTATTACATCTCCCATGTGGACCTCAGTAGCCATTTTGAGATCTGGTTGTTTTCTAATTTGGTCAATGATTAAGGTAGATGCCAAATCCCATCCCTTAGCCAACAGTATTCCACTACCTAGCACCATCTTCCTAGCTTCCTCAAGTGAAATATCCTCACTCTCTGGATCATAAGACTATAAAGCCACTAGGGCTTCATTTGTTATTGTCTCCTTTCCATCCACGGTCAATTGGGATCTGATCTACTCTGTCTTATGCCATCTTAAGAAGTCTTTAAACTCCTCTATTTTAACAAAGCTGTCATCACTTAGAAATTTTTGTTGATGAAGCAATCTTTCATCAACACAAGCCTTAAGTGGTAGCTCAACATTGTCATCTAGGTCAGGCTGTTGCTTCTTGCCTTCCCTGATTGCCTTTCTTAGGTTATGATCATATAACCTACTACCAGGTACTAAGGCCTTAGCCTTATCCTTCTTCTTATTCTACCCTTCAATTGAGGGCTGACCTATTTCTAATTTTTGCCTCTTTGAAGCAGGTTCCTCTACATCATCTGGTTGGGTAGCAACTGTCAAATCTATAATGTGATGCTCTACTCCCTGCAACTGTGGTATTTCAGTTATATCTTGTTGTGATGCTTGCTGTGGTGAAGGATACATAGTAGGACATGCATAATCACTGTCACTACCACTATCATATTTAGAATCCAAATGATCAGGTGTCTGAGCACCTTTCTTGTTAAGCACTATACCCAGTTGCTCTATAAGCACATAATAGTTGTCTATCATGGCCTTAATTCTGTCAAAATATGGGAGCTCAGGGTAAAAACCCCCAAAAGACAACCCATTTCTCTTTATTTGCTTCTCAAGTTCTAGCAACTCTTGGATTCTTAGTCTTCTTGTATGAATATCATCTTCATCTAAGATGTTCCTTGTTGCATCTTCTTCCATGCACTCATAGTGGACATTTGTATTGGGGATTGTAGGTGTATACAATTTCCTAACCCCTACCATGAAACTTTCTGGATCAATGTATCTATAAGGGGCTGCCCCCATCCTGTATTTTTCCAACCATTGACCTACTGCATCAATGGCACCCTTGCCAATTGTAAAGTTAAAAATCTTGAATTTCCTAGGGGTTATAGTCCCCTTCTTGTGCGGTGCAAAGTGCTTATTATCTATTAACAACAACTGCCATATGAATTCCATTGTAGCCACTCTTGCAGGCACATAATATGGTAATAAATGAGGTGGGTGAATACACCCATATACCCTGATGACTGTGTAATTTTCTTCCATAAAGAAGTCACCCCAATTATGCTTTCTAGGCCAGCTATCTGTATAATCACAGGGCCTAAGTAGTTGTATAACCTTTAATGGGATTCTTTCTCTTCTTGTTCCCAAACTCTGTACTATTGGATACACAATCCAATTCTGAAAGGCACAGCAGTCACACTCCCTAGAAGTGTAATTCCAAACCCTCACCCAAAATTGGATAGGATTTGGTGCTGATTGGTAGAATCTCCAAGGATTTAAATTATTAACATCCATGATGACAAAATTGAAATACAAAAGGAGATGCATAAGAACTAAGTAATGCAAAAATTTGGGCTCCTTCTCCTTTGGGTTCTTCATTCTCTTCTGGGTTGCAATGAAACCCTCATGCATTTCATCTATGATGTGCTGAATATAGTCATAGATGGTGTTAGAGTGGACCTCTCGTAGGTCCAATACCATCATCAGAATCTCTACATCAATCTTTTCTGCATCACCATCTATTCCCAACACTCTACACAGGGCATATGCAACATACTTGATGTAAAAGTGTAGATCCTTGTAATAATATGGGCAGTCCCCGGGCATAGGATCTAAATACTTTTTCACTTCTTTTAACATATGTTTTAGCAACTGGCCCATAGCGATCCCAAGCTTTTTAGTATACCTTTGTTTTTGCTTTGTCATGTCAATTTTGGTAGACATGGTGTTGTATAAGCCAAAGGCTTGCATGAAAGAATTTCTATTCAAAATTAATAGGGCAGTACCATCATCCCTCCTGATGGTCTTAGACAAAATATCATAGTGATGGGCTAGGTCTAAGAACAAGTCTACATCTAGGAAGACATCAAGAATAAGTAACCTGGCTAAACCACAGGTTCAAGGGTTTGATACTGGGATGGGCTTATCAGAATTCTTATAAAAATAATTGAAGAGGGAAAAACCTGTTGTCCCTGGAGTCATAGCATCTCGAATGTCTTTATACTCATCAATGAGGACATTAGCATTAGCCTTCTTTTTCTGTGTTGAACCAGGCAGGAGGCGGAGGAATTCATCAGAAAAACTCACCTTTCCCTTTTGCTCTTCCTCACTTCCTCCACTTGTCGAAGCAACACTAATAGCCCCGCTCATACTTGCAATACCTTGAATCTCCTACCCCTTACTGATACTAAAGAAAATTAACCTCTGAGATTGGCTGACCATCCTATGCACAATTTTCTAAAACTTGAAACCCTTTGATCAACACTAAAAACACTACAAAATAAGCAAAATATCTCTTCTCTCTGAAAAGTTAACAACTTGGGCTCTGAAAACTGAAAGCACGATGAATGAAAATGAATGCACCATCAACTCCTTATAGCCATCATTCAAAGTACATAGCTCATAATTTGGAAACATCAGTTCTGTCTTTAATTCGACATACTATGAACTTGAATGAAAATCTAGCCGTAGTTCCATGAGCTTGATAGGAAATAAAATTTTTAAAAGTGAATCCTCGGAACAACCTTACAACATTCAAAAGGAGCTAACATGTCACTCTATGATTTTCTAACTGTCTTACATCTCAGCTACTCTTTTTGCACAACAATCAAAATACAAGCCAGTGATTGGTTACCGAATGATTCATACTATCACATCAAAAAATGCCGCCATTTTTATATTTTGGGATCGGGTGACTGTGCGAGTACATATAATCTCTTTATCGCAGACCTCTTTCACTAACCCATAGTTTATCTCGAGACATGGTGACAATACACTTTCTTTCCTTTGGCTAACCCAAGTTACCATCTGGCGATCACGCGACCCTACAAAAATCATAGTCGCACATAGTTAACCTTAAATCTTTATCTTTTCTGAGACCTTACAACTAACCGTTGCCTTTAACGATTTACGGTTATCTCCTAGTCACCAAATATTTTTATTTCATTTCAAGACTATGCGACAATACCTAGTCGCCCGATCGCAGAATACAAAACCTGAGTGTTAAATTTTAACATGATAAGTTAAATGTGCCCTTTTTTTTTATCTGACAATTGCGTGACATACCTTAATCACCAATTTGGAAGGACTTTTCCCCTCAGGCACTTTTTTTCTGAGACTTTGTGACCACCATGTGATTCTCTTATCTCTTTATCTGACGGCCATCGCTTAATCGCCAAATGTTCTTGTATACCCTTAAATCTTTCTCAGACATCGTGACTAAAGGAAAAGAACTTAGTCTCACTGTCACTGATTCCATTCTCTCCTTCTGGTGACCATGCAATAAAACTTTAATATCCACTCGCCTTATGACACATGTCACAAAGTCACTTGTTGACTTACTGCATAATGGAAAATTGAGTCAGCATTCTATTCTTGGCGACAACCCGACTATGCTTTACTCTAAACCATCAAACGGTTAATCGCGAAGTCTCAGTCAAAATCTCTTATCCACCATTCCTTCTCGAGACTATGTGACTGAAGGTTTTGCCTAACTTTTAAACTTCGATCCTCTTAGCGACAACGCGACATGAGGTAATCGCGAAGTCTAAAGACATTTTAATAACTATTGAGAATTTCTCGCAATTACCCGACTAATCAGTGGGTCCCCTCTGCAAATTGCTTTATTACAAAGTTAGCTTGCGACCACACAACATGAAGAAATTGTAGAGTCTCATAATGTCAAAGGAATATACTAAATTTAAATGAGACCATGCGACAAAAGGAAATCGCCCAGTCGGGAAGGATTAGGGAATATTCGTTTGGAGTAACGCAACAAAGTGATTTGATTAAAACACATGACTTAAGTGGACTGAAATATCAACAATGAAATATAAGCGACATGACTTAGGGTTTGTTTTTCAACGTTTAACACTTGGAAGGCTTAGGGTTTTCAGGGGTTTTGCAAATTAAGATAGGTTCAGACTTGAAAACCTGAAAACTCGACACAGGTAAACCAAAAAGGAACGAGAGATAGCTGATTAAAAACACCAGATCACAGAGAAAAGAATAGAGAACCAGGAAAACTGCCAAAACAAGGAATACAACCAACAAGTATGATATACTTGGTACTGATGATATTTCCATTAAGATGGAGTATATGACTGAGAAAGGAATTATGAAAGATAAATACAAACACATTGATCAGTTCAGCATAATAAAAATTATGGATTTGTATGAATTCCATGAAATAGAATGGATCAAGATATTATTGAGCAGAGTACATGATCAGCTCATTTGGATAGGAAAACAACCTGTGAAGATCTATAGTACTAATTTAATTCATGAGATTACTGAGCTGGACAACATTGGAATCATTCTTGTTGTAGAAAAACATGTAAAGAAAGAAGTCAAAACCCTAACTCACTCAAAATGGGATAGACGAGCAATGAAAGTAAATGACATCTTTAGCAAGATGTGAGATTAATCTCTATGATACTTGGCTAGAAATTCTACTACAGCAGTAGACCTTATTCAGTATCTATAGGATTCATTATGATGGCATGGAGAATGGTGAAAGAAAATGTGAAATATAACCTATGCGAAGTATTTGCACAACAATTTTTGGAGAATGTTAAATTGATAATGAAAGATAGATCAAAGACCTTCAGATTTGGCTCACTATTGATGCATATGTTTATACACATTGAACAGAAATTTTATGGCATGCATCCTAGTAGTTGGAGAAAAGGGATACGCACTGGTATTTAGATTTCACAGAGTTATAGAAGACAAAAAAAACATGATTTGATGTTGAATTGTTTGGTATGATTAAGATTCTTCAAGGGACAATAAAAACTAGATATAGATTACATGAAGACATTGTTGAAAAATACAAGGATACAATCTATTTCATGGTTGAAACTAATTGTGTATACTTTGAGGTAGTCACCTAGAAAGAAATGGTGTTATCCAATGGGATATGAAGTAAGTTCAGAGGTATTACCCATGCAAGTTTAACATGTTCTTGCATCTGAGATTGATACATGAGAAGAAAGATGGGGTACATATGAGGAGAAATCATCTAAGGTAAGAGAGGAATAGAATAGAGGTTTGAGGAAAAGGAAAATTGATAAAAATATACATGAATGTGGTTTTAAGGAAGGATTGACAGAAGAAGAGTTGAAAGAAATTAAAAAGAAAATGACAGAATGATCTTCTAGTTTGGCAAGTGCTAGTTCTACAACCCTTCCCACTCTTGGAGTAATAATGGTAGATATTCCATCTCCTCCATCACAATAGACATCACAAACTGAAAACATTATTCCTAGAGTAAACACCAGATCTAGCAATCAAACATCATCTATGGAACCAAGCATTGTGAGAGAAGAGAAGAAACCTAAGAAGAGAAATCAAGCATGGAAGCCTGACTTGAAGATAAAAGAGAAGAGAGCTATAGAAGAAGGGAAGCTAGTTTCAATTGACAAATACTATGACAGGTATGATGAGACTGACAAACAGAAAATTGAAGATGTTGTACTTAATCACCTACTTGTTTTCAGAAAGACTGTATTGGAAATTGAGAGCAGCATACCTGAAGAACTATATGGGAGATTAGAGACAAGGAAACAATTATCTCAAATTAAATATGAACCAATCAAAAATCAAGAAAGTGACAACATGTTGCCTGTGATATCTTTCCAAGAAAGAGAGAGAATATTCAAGGAATTGAAACCTTTGTTGAGGACTAATTCATGTTAGTCAAATATTGTTTAAAACATGGAGTACAAAAGTGAAGATCTTGGAAGATTCCTTTCAAGATATTCTAAAATTGGTGAGAAAGCACTAATCCTATTATTTTGTATGCGCCTTTTTAATTTTTTTCTGAGGGAAAGAAGAGAAGAAAAAAAAAATGATAGGTGAAGAGATAAGAAGGAAGTAAGAAGGAAGGAGAGAAAATAGAGGATACAGTTTTGTTTTGTTGGAACACTTAGTCATTTTTTTGTTAAGTGTTGCCATCAATGCTAAAGGGAGAGATTGTTAGAAAGTGATAAATTTTGTGCAAAGTGATTCACTTTTTAATTGTCATTTATGGCAACAGATCTGGTTTACAGATCGATTCCTATCAAGTTAAGTTTTTCTAACTTAGAAATTGACCAAGTACAGAAGCAGAGATATAGAAGTATTTTGGGTATCAAAGATCGATATTGATGAGTTATGACATGCGAGCTTAGAGGAAGATAGTATGGGGTATGTGTGACCTCCACCAAAGATCAATTTCATTTTGGTAATTTTTATAGTGAGTTAGAGAGAATTGAAGACAGACAGACTACAACAGAATAGTGATACAAAGAAGTTGGGAAGTAGCAATGATTAAGGGAGTATGACATGGACTCGTAGCAATCAGAGTTGGATTATGTCTAAGGATAACCTATACTTTGACTATGTAAGAGTGCCAACTATGCATCTAATATTTACTTTATTAAATTTATATTGTATTTAAAGTCGACTATGTAATATTTTCATTGAGAGCCGACTTGGTGAAAAAGAAAGATATATATGTAAGCTATTTTTTTGGAAGTAGAATATATACATGGATTGATGATATTTTATGAGATATATGTGAATAATAGAGTAGAGGATGATAGAGATCATTTTTGAGCTATAAAAAAGAACTATCTAAGAATTAGATATGCTTGTTATTGTTCTTTACTGAGAACATTTTGTAACAGAATTTTATTGTAGAGATGTATGCTCAGTTGGCCCCTAATAGGATATTGTATGCCTTTAATAGGGTTGTAATTCCTTTAACAAGGAAATGTACTATGTAATTTTCAGATCCTAATAGGGCTAGGGATCCTAATAGGGATACTATACTTTAGTGCATGCTTGTGGGTATCATCCCCACTGAGATTTTCCCTTGGCTAGGGTTTCCTCGACAACAAATAATGGTGTTATGAGTACTATCTTATTTTCTTATGTTCGTTTCATTTCTGCAATCTTATGGTTAATGTTTAATTGGTTGAAGAATTTAATTAGGTTTAGTAATATTGATTCACCCCCATCTCAGTATTATCCAATCCTAATAGCTTGGTTATTCTTCTGCATAAAACTCTTAGTCTAATTTATAGATGTGCTCCTCGGCTACAATCATCATCATACACATGTGATCTAATAGATTACATATCTATTTATACAATTATTTATACCTAAATGAGTTTTACGTATTACAATGATAACTCTATGGTTGAAGGTTTACAAATTGACCTTAATCTCCTAGTTTGCATGTGTTTAATCAGTTAGAATAATTAAAACAAAATTACAATTACATTGATTGTATCTCAAGAAATGGATTTAAAGCTAATAAAAAAGATAAATATAAAACACAAGTGTTTTATCTGATGTGGATGTCAGATCCACATTTCTTGGGATTCTAACTATCTCTCAATAGACTAGTGCTCGGGATGCTCTTTGGTCTGTCAAATTCCTCTGTCATATGTTCTGTCAGGTTTCACTGTAATTTTCTTGTCCAATTCCTCTATCCGGTTTTCTCTGCTAGGTTTTCTCTTTCGAGTTCTCTTGTAACATTTTCATGTTGCACTGTGTCGTCAGGTTTGCTTGAACTTGTGTGTCGGGTTGCACTAAACCTGAATTTCAGTTTTGGTGTTACCAATGGTTCAAAACTATTTTTCCTTTCATACTAATGGCAAAAATATGTCTTCAATCTCCCCCTTTGACATTAGTATCAAAAACTGATATGTGAAAAATACTAAAATGTTTAGTAATGTACACCATGTGTTCACCTTGTCATTTATAACTCCCCCTATGTATGTGCTGGTATAGTATAAGTATATACACTTATCTTTATACTATTCTCCCTCTTCACCTAATCTTCTTTATCATATCATTTTGCCCTTTATATCATTTTCTCCTATACATATCATTTTACCCCTTTTTTATATGAAGGGCAAAGGTGTAATTTCTTACAGGTTGTCAAAAATGTGGGAATGAGAGTTTTTCATGTCCTTGATCATCTTTTTCTATTTCAATTGAATGTGTTCAAGGGCTAGTTGCTCCAATGTAACCATTGCATGCATGTCATAGATTATGTCGATGACAGACATCTCCGGGGTGGCTATTAATTGCCTTGTTGTTGTCATGTGTTTCTCCAGTAGTTTTGGATTCAGTAAGAGTAGAACCTGTAGCTCGGTTACCTCATCCCTAAAATTTGATTATGCCTCTTGGATTTGAAGTCCAAACTTCTTAGCTTCCATACCTTTGCATAATGTAATTGTATTTCATTGTCTATTTTTTAGAGTCTTTGAGCACTAGAATTTATATCTGCATCTGTTTGTGCAATATTTTCACTATTCTTCTTAGTGAATTTCTCTAATGTGCTTAATTTTGAACTAAGGCTATTGCTTATGAAATGATAGGTTCTAACTCACTTACTTTTTCAGATAGCTTCACCTTGTTCTCTACCACTTCTTGGCTGATTTTCTCTATTAATTTATACTAGTAATTTTTCTCTGCTCATTCTTCTATAGCCTTTTCTGCATCCACATTCTGTGATTGGATTGCATCAAAAAGAATGGCTAATTGATCAATGATGGATGCATTTTGATCATTTTTTCTATATTTACTATCTGTTGAAGAATATCCCTTGTTGTCTCAAGTACCTGAGTGTCTTTCATTTCCTTCTTCTTCTTATCCTGGATAGCTTTTCTTCTTCATAGCTTTTCATAGTTTTTTGGTGCCTATGGATCCAATGTCCTCAGATCATAGGTTGGTATCTCAATTATCTCTTCCAATGTAACTAGATTCTTCTTCTTCTTCTTCTTCTTCTTCTTCTTCTTCTTCTTCTTCTTCTTCTTTTTCTTCTTGGAAAGTGTTGTGGAGGGACCTATATATAGTACCAAAGCAATCTCCTTTGCTTGGTCTGATGCACTTGGTAAAGGCTTTGGAGTATGTTAACCTATATCATGTTGCTTAGTCTCTACCTTTCGGTTGGGAGTGGACATCTCCAAATCAACCTTTTCCTTATCATCATCATCTCCTTTGGTATCCTTAGAAGTGGTATCACCTTTATTTTATTCTTCACCTTTGTCTTTTTGTTCTCATATTTTTTCCTTTTGTTCTTCTTCTTTGTTCTTCTCATCAGATGTATCTTTTGGTTCTTCTTTACCCCTATCCTCGGGTATGCTTGCATCCTTGTCAGGTGATCTCTCCTACTCATAGATAATGTTGATTGCTTGTATCAATAGTGGTATCTATCCTAGTTTATCTATTTGAGCAGTATCTATTGTAGTGTCTTATCCCTCGGTTTGGACTGGGACAACAGTGACACATCTTTCTTTACCTCATCTAAAGGATCTTCTCTGATAATGTCAATGATAGTATTTTTGGGCCATGTTTCATCTACAGTGTCCATATCCTTGTTATTTTCTAGGTTCAATGCTTATTCATTTACATCCTCACCATCAGTTATAATAATATGCTCAGGGCTCAGTTTAGCCTGATCTTCTTCATTGTGTGGCTTGTCGATAAGAGCTAATTGTGGCTCGGGGCTTGTGTCCTTTTTAGGTACCTTAAGTATCTTTCTCCATTAGTCCTCACTTTTTCTATCAAGATCAATTAGATTTCCTTGTAGCACTTTGTAGGCTCTTAATTTTGGTGAGAACCTTTTGGAGTGTTGCTTCATCATTTCTTCAATCTCTTCCGTCTTAGATTTAGGTGGCATAACTGAAACTAGGGCTCTTTCCCTTATTTGTTTTTCTTCCTTTAGTGCATATGTCCACCTTGCCAAAATTATGTCTAGAAGTTCTTTAGGAATTTTATCTCCAAAATGGATTGGTACATATTTGAATATGCACATTGTCATGATGATTGCCTCGAACTTATTTTGGTCCCCAGGGTCCAGAGTTAGCCATTTTATGATCTTAGGGTCTATTATTGAACCTGAATCGATTGTAGTTGCACATACCTCATCAATTGTGGTAGGGAACTTATTCTTAATAGTTTGTTCATCTTGTTTAGTGTCCTATATATCTTCCTTTGTTCTGATGAATCTCTTTCTCCTCTTTTCTTCAAATGTTTGACATGTTTGAGGTTTCCTTTTTTATGTTCTCACATATCCTTTTCTTGATCGGTGATGTGGTTGAAACTTTTGTTGTCTAAATTCTAGTCTTCAATGCAGTAATGGTCCTTGGTTTCTTTGCTGGTGGTGGTGGTGCATTGGATTCTATAGATTTTGAGTCACTCAATTTTTCTTCTTCACCGATGGGTGACTGTCCCTTGGTGTCATCCTTTTTCTTAGACTATTCATCATTTACTGACAACTTTTTCTTTAGTGTCTTGATCATTTTTTCCTTCTTCCTTTCAATCTTTTTCACAACTAATTATGTTTTTATTCTTTCCTTGGCCTCTTCATAGGTTCCAAACCTAGGTTGTGACTTGTGCAATGGCTCATTAGTCAATGCTTCAATGGCATTGGTGGCTTGATCAATGTTGACCTCATAGTCAAGTGATGTTAACCATGTTGTCCTTGGTACAACTGGTTTGATATAGGTGTTATTAGTGTCCACCATAAATAAAATGTCAGTCTTGTACTTTTCTACAAGTTGTTCTGGTATCCTCCTTTTCTGCATTCTTTCCTTAAATCTAGTGAAGTATTCATCCATAAATGATACAAATTTCTCACCTAGTGACTTGATAAATTCACTAATTTGTATAGTCACTGGTTGCTTGGTATCCCAGTTGACATTTCATATGGATGGAAAGAAGTTATGAAATTAGAAAAATGTACACATTAAGAGTGATCCAAACTTATAGGAATTGGACTTTTTGGACGTGATTATCCCCATGTTTTCATCTAACTGCTTCAGTAGAAGCTCGGATAGATCCAATTGTAGACCTTTCTTTACAATCTTATGAGCAATGTCAAATGCTCCACATGCTATGTTGTTTATCTTGTTGGATTGGTATATCTTGTAACCTAGTACATATGCACTAAACTTTAGTTCTGGATTAGTGATGGTGTTAACCTTCAATCCTCTATTATCCCAAACTACTCCTATCATCTTCTCAATCTTAAGTCAAGGAGGATGTTTAAGTGCTTTTTCCTTGTCGGTTATAGGATAACCAGTAACAACATGTATCACATCTCTAGTGGTCATTTTTGGCTCATCTAGACACATCTTTTGATCGTGTACTCTTCTTAGCACTACCCATATCCACTCAATCTTAAATTCCCTCAGGAACATTAGGGAACATGTCAGCTCTTTGACCTCAACGTGTTTGTGTTCCTCTTTGATGGTTTCACCTGTACAAAGCTTTTTGTAAGCCTGATCAACTTCAAGATCTCCTATCTCGGCAATTTTGCAATGTATGTAGGAATGAATGTCTTTAATCAATAGAACCCTAGGTGGAATTCTAGAGAATGTACTATCTTAATCAAGTTGCGAGGCAAACTCTAGACAAATTTTATACTTTGGTTCTTCACAAGTGGAGCTCTTTATCAGATTCACCTTCTTCTCCTTAGAATTATTGATCTTGGTTGCATAGGACATTGTTGCCATCATTTACATGAATTTAGGGCCTTTCCATAAAATAAAAAAGTGAGCTTGGTGATCTTTTTTCCTTAATTTAACCTTATGTAGCTATTGTTTTTTCAAAATCTGAATGTCGTGAATCTCCTTGGGGTGCTCTGCAATCTGGTCACTCTATTTTTTCTCTTCTTTGCTCTGCTTCTTTGGTCTAAATCACTGGTGAATAATGAGCTCATCCTGATGACATGTAACTGATTGAATGTTTGATAATGTTAAGTTGAAGATGATGCAAGACATTAAATTAGTTAATGGTTTGTATTGTCATTGATGTCAACTTGATATCATCTTATTGGTCATATAAATAATTCCAAAGACTTCAGAGAATTAATGGAATAAAGGTTATGCTTTCAAGAATGGATAAAATTCAAGTATTCACTAAGTGACAGACTACACCAATGGAGTGCACATCATTGGTAAAGATAGAGATAAATTCACAATGATACCCGACGAGCAGAAGACAGTGTTTCCCAATGAAGCAAAATCATAGGATGCCTGATGAGCTAAAAATAGTGTTTCCCGATGAGAAAGATTCAATGATGCCCCATAGATGGAGATCCCGAAGCTAAATGAAGTGACTCTGATGGAACTGGCAGTTGTTACCACTGACAAAATGCAGAGTTGACCGATAGAACATAGAGATTAGAAAATGACAAAGTATCTAGCTGGCAGAGCTTAAAGATAGACTTAACTAGTTGTTTTATTTTTTTTATTCGACCATAGTTAAGTAAGTGATTTAAAGATGATTTGTATAGTTGGCAAGAAGATAACTATGAGATAAATCAGGAGTTAAAGCCATAAATCTATTTGGCTGGATTGTTTTTCACACCAAGAATCAAGAACCAAGAATTTAGGAATATCATGTCTATTTAAGAGACAAGTATAATTCATTCCTGTAAGCAAGCAATCAGATACATGGGAGAGTGAACTGAAAGAAGATGCTGAAGAGAAATTGATGAAGGTCAAACTTCATGTAGTCCTGATCAATCAAGCTAAGGGAGAGCTAAAGAATTCTGCAGACACCGATGAACAAAAAATCATAGCATCACAGAGTAGAAAGATTTAAGTACAATGAAATTGAATTTATACATTGATCAAAAAGATATTGTAAGTAAATAGATCTAAAAATCTGCAATTCAGTTGCATTAGAAATAGTTCATTTTGTTTCAGTTTAACCATTGAAGCATTAAGTCTTTTAACAGAGCAGGACTTAACAGTATTTTGTAATTGAGGTATATCCTAACATATTACCAGAAGGTTGACTCATGATAGTAGCAATGGTCTTACCTAAAGCCTATTGACAGTCTAAGGAGGAGGCTGATTCAAGGATGGTAGTAAGATTAGCATAAAGCCTATTGACAATCATGAGACTAATTCAAGGATGGTAGCATAGATGCCAGATACTTAGTGACAACCTATGTATAAAAATCCTCTAACAAGGTCACACTTAACCATGTGTTTGTAACCTTTAACAGGGTTGGCTCCTAACAGGGCTCACTTCAGAAGAGTTAAAATTC
The DNA here is from genome assembly GCA_018584345.1 of Thuja plicata. Taxonomy (NCBI): domain Eukaryota; kingdom Viridiplantae; phylum Streptophyta; class Pinopsida; order Cupressales; family Cupressaceae; genus Thuja; species Thuja plicata. The sequence goes on along the minus strand of MU223317.1, from coordinate 114,192 downwards.
AGGGTACCGGTCCCAGTGGTTTTTCCCTTAATAGGGTTTCCACATTAAAATCCTTGTGTTATATGTGTATGGCTCATTACTTTATTGTTTTACATTCTACATATGCATTTATGGATTGATTGGTATACTCTGCATATTTACTTAGTATCGGTAAATATAGTTTACTACTTATCGATTATCAAGGAGAATAAGTATAGACAAGGTAAACTGACAGACAGTTATTTGTTTCAAGTATTTCTAAGGGATGCATCTTGTAGGGACTTAATAATTGTAGAAGTATTGATTGGTGGATTAAATTGGATAAATTTTTGAGGCCACTGATTCATCCCCCCCCCCTCTCAGTTATTACTAATAATTGGTATCAGAGTTTGTGTGCTTAGAAGGAAGGTTTCAAGACCTAAGTAAAGATCACAAGATGAACATATGATATGTGCCCAAGTTGAACAAGGACAACTTTGCTTCATGGCAAAGCAGGATAAAGCTTCGCTTATCAGGTATTGGAAATGATATTACTCAATACTTAGATACTAAATATGTGTTGCCTATAGGGCCATTGATAGTAGATCAATTGAGAGTAAAGCATGAACATAATTGCATGGTTATAGAGCTTTCAACCTCACTCTCTGATGTTGAATTTGAGGATGTCAAAGATTGCAAAAATGAAAAGACAATGTGGGACAAGATGAAACTTGTACATGGAGGTGATGCAAATGTTCTGAGAGCCAAGGCAGAAAACCTTAGAGGAAATTTTGATGATCTCAGAATGAAAGAAGGTGAAAATATCACACAGTACAACACAAGAATAAAAGAAGTAGTCAATTCTATACGAGGTGTTGGAGGTACACTTGAAGAGGAGACAATGGTAAGTAAAATCCTAAGAACCCTATTGCCTATATATGCTATTAGAG